>AYEL01084182.1:0-93585 GCA_000484575.1 Olivierus martensii
TTTGTTTAGACTTTTACTTCTCTACTGGCGGATCGCGTCTTATCGGGGTTTGCCTATTCCATTAACATAGGGAAGATCCATTCCGCGAAATTTCTTGGCGGTTAGCGAGCGTGGTGGCTTAAGGGGGCGTCTTATCGGGGTTTGACTGTACACGAATATTATAGCAGAGTATGTTTTTTATTTTATGGATAGCTGAAATAATTATGCAGGACTGGGAAATAAATTTAAGAAATTCCTTTATATATAATAAAAGAATAAGCGTGTGGAGTCCATGTTTCTGCGCATGTGCGAACTCCCGCGCCAGAATGGCATTACTATTTTCTCTCGCTTCGAATCTTTAATTGCGTCTTCTGGAAAGTGTCGCCATTACTATTTTCTCTCGCTTCAAATCTTTAATCACGTCTTTTAGAAAACTAAATCCCAATCTCATTATAAATTTATCTTTAAATTATCATAGTTTACTTCCTATTTATGTTTGTATACTTCTTTGTGTCTTTTAGAAAACTAAATCCCAATCTCATTATAAATTTTGCTTTAGGTCTTTTAGAAAACTAAATCCCAATCTCATTATAAATTTTGCTTTAAAATTTACTTCCTATTTATGTTTGTATATTTCTTTTTGTTATTTGACTTCAATTTTTGTCTTTTTCGATCGAGAAATGTTGGTTGGCTCGAGAGTTCAGTTTCCATTCGGCGCGTCGAGGCTACATAAATATTGCATTTAAGTAATATTTAATTTATTTCAGAATTTAAATAATGTTTTATTCATTTCAGAAATTATAATTTTTTATTTTAAGATAAAAATTATAATTATTACCTAAATAACTGAATCGGTAAATCGATAGTTTGTTAGTTGCCAATTTCATATAAAGAAAATTTCAAAATTTGGTCTGTAGGAAAAACAAGCAAAAGGATTATATACAAGGTTATACTAAATAAATGAAAAATCTCAAATTTGACAGATAAACAAATGTTTCGTTTTTGGTGTATTTGGGCACATAGTGACCAGGGGCTAACTAGTATAGCATATTCAATATTTTAAATTTAATGTTTATATAAATTATAAAATAAAGATTTTTGTTTAATGTTTTAAAAATAAAATTCAAAAAAGTTGAGAACTACAGTTTATATACTGTATATTTAAATTAAATATAGTTAAACTTCGGTTTACGAACAAATTTTCCGAACTCAAAGCATCTCGGATGACGTACTGTGTTTAGAGTTATGAGCACGCAAGCCGTCAACATAAATATTTCGAATGATAATGCCATGTATCACTTTTGAAACATTTTAAAACGTAGTTACAAACAAATTACACTGGACAACTTTTTAGTGAGACAGAAGCCCAGTAGGTCTGAAGCAGATTCGAGTGGTTCCAAGAGATAGAAAAAAGAAAAAAATCCTCTTCCAAGCAATAACATTTCACTTCCTCACAATCTTCCCACCTACGCCATCAACTCTCCTCCATACAGGTACGGTGAAACTAAATAAAGTTTTCCTCTAAATTTGATCTGCTTAATGTTGTGTTTATCTTTTTTGTGATAGATTTAATAGTTTCCATTGATTTTATTTTAAGAACTTGTGCACAAAGTACTGTTGTAAAAGTTTAAATAAGCAATTATCTGGGATCCAGGAACGGATTAATCCATTTTACATTAAAGGAAAATAGTTTTTGTTTACGAACGACTTTCAGGAACTAATTAAGTTCATAAACCGAGGTTTGACTGTATATTTAATTTAGCATTCAAAATTATTTAATGGAATTTGCATTTATATTGCAAGTCTATAGGTAGTGATAGTTATGTGCTTAACCAAAAACATTTCTGTATTTGTGCTGTATACAGTATCACTTACCCAAGACTAAATTTACATATAGACTTATTAGGCTGCATCCTGGGACTTCCAGATCATAGAGGTTTCAAATTTGCAGTTGATAATTTTTAATTTAATTGCTTTTTCGTTCATATTTTTCCAGCTTCATTAATTTTTGAGCATCAGATAGAGAAGGCCCTGAATGTGTTTTGATTTCTGTTCAAGATTTTAAACAGGCATTTAAAAACAGTGTTGCATAGTCAACACCTGGCAATACTATACAACACTTAGTAGAAAAGTGTGTAAATGGAAAGCAAAAACTTAAGATGTAGACCAGGCGTCCCTAAAATAGTCAATACGACATTCTTCCCTAGGAACTGATAACAGAACTCGGTTCATTTGGCAGTCACTTGTATGCTGTAAAAGTAAAAACATTTATTTATTTCAGGCAACTTCCAGAAATAAAGTATAGATGTTTTTGTATTTTAGTAGCAAAATCTTCATTAAATTTTGTTATGGAATTTTGACATTTTTAAACAATTCAACAAATTATTTAATTTACCATTCTATCACTAACATTATTGCAAATTGTTTTCAATTATTGCATATTGTTATACTACGATATACATTGAGAACTTGTATTTTTAATATGATTTAAAGAAATTCATTTTTTTATTTCTATATTATTCTGAAGTGTTAAGAAAAAAAAGGAAAAAATTATTAATTTAAAAAAGACTTCAAATAATTTATAAATACTTTAGTTTTTAATGATATACACATTTTTCGATAAAAATTAAGAAAAACATCCTCTTCTCTGCAAAAGAACTCAGATTCTATTTTTAGATTATATTGGATTTTTTTAAACATTTTTTATTAATTGGTTGGGATCGATAAAGTAAAAATTTCATTAAGGGGTCCTGTCTCCAAGAAGTTTACATCAGAGGTCCCAGGATTAATAGAAGAGTCAAAAGAATAAATGGAACATTTAAATATTAAGTATTTTAAGGGGAGGGAAGGATAAGGAAAACATGCCGATTTCTTACGTAGGAATGGGGAGTTCTCGATACTAACGTAGCTATTTTTAAATTTTTTTTTATTTTTAAATTTAATTCACATACTAGAACTACTGTTCTAGTTGTTCAAGATGTATGTACTCATCAAGGGTGAGGCGAACGGGATTATCTCTGGCCGCAAAATAGCTTTTGGCGGAAGTTATTAACACCTAGCAAAGACTTTATTAAAGCTATTTGAAAATAATTCTTTACATAGGCAGTGTTTGATTTACAATTAGTTGTTTTGGATGTATTTGTTTAATTCTAATTACTGAACACTGTATTTATTGCAACTATAAATGACCACACACAATTAAAAAACATTAATTCTTTAAAATTTAAAACTTGTTTATAAATTATAAAATTTATTAAATTACAATTGCATGGCCGTCGTAGAATATGCATTTCGGCTACTTTTTCCTTTTTTAGCCCTCTTCAGTTCCTATTGCCATGCTGTAAAAAAATTTTTTTATATTTACAAATTAACAATTACATTTAAAGCTGATTGAATTACACCAAAAAACTTAACCCATCGAGTATAATTATATTTAAAATTTTTTGACAAATTTTCATTGTAGCACTAGTTCTTCCACAGAGAAATTACTTCACATTTATCTATAATTTATACAATAAAATATATATTGATATCTCACTCAATATTCTGTATTTTTATTTGATTGCTATTTGAAAATCTTTTAGTAGTTGTGCCTTTATAGAACTGCATGAATACCTTAAGATTATATATGATATTTTTGATTAAATTGAAGAAACAAGAACTATTTTAGCGTACATTGATTACAAAAAACAGCAAATAGAAAGATTAAAAAACACCAATAATAACAATAAAGAATATTAGGTTGAAGCGGTACGTGACGACAATTCCCTAGATATTGGATGAAGAGCTGAGAATTTTGATGAGAAAGCTGAAGAATTCTGTCGATACTACGGTCTTTTTTTTCACGCGATTAATATGCAGGTTCTAGCTGGGACTTTTTCCTCCGATAACGAGGTTGGACGAGTATATGGTTCGAGGCGGGCAGTCCGGTGTCCATATGGGCTCTCATCGCAGACCCTAGTGACGGATTTGGGCACCGCCAGCAGTCTCGGTTCCGTATAGGGACCTGCAAGTGAGATCCCAGTGACGGACGCGACAACCACCGAATGTTATGAGGTGATCCCTTTAGTCGCCTTTTATGACACGCGGGGTCAAACGGTGGGCATATTCTAGCCCCTTACCAAACGGGGTACCACAGTCTATTTTTTTTTTTATTTTTATTTTTTTTATTTTATTTTTTTTTTTTTTAACGCGAAAATATGGAGGTTCTAGCGAGCGCTTTTTCCTCCGAATACGAGGGTGGAGCGAGGATTGGTTCGAGGCGGGCGAGCCCGCCGGGCGGTCCGGTGTCCGTATGGGGTCCCATCGCAGACCCTAGGGACGGATTTGGGCACCGCTAGCAGTCCCGGTTCCGTATAGGGACCCGCGAATGAGACCCCAGTGACGGACGCGACAACCACCGAATGGTACGAGTTGACCCCTTTAGTCGCCTTTTACGACACGCGGGGTCAGACGTTGCGCATTCATTTGCAAGAACTTGATGAAATAATGTCATTATTAAAGGTCATCTATTATGAGATCTCTCTGTCCTGGATAGATCTTTATATTTGACACTTCTTTTTAATTAGCTATTTCAGTTTCTTTTTAGTTCTATTTTCAGCTTCTCTGATAGAGCTACTTGAATTATGTGGCTGTTGATAAACCTTGTTTTTATATGAAAACACTCTGAAAACGTCATTTATATGATTGCAAACCGTATTAGCAATAAATACCGATCGCGCACATTACGAAACAAATTACCGGGAGTTGTCATACAATATTTCTCAAGTCGGCATAGTTATTTAATGAATATAAATAAAAGTATAGAATTTTATGAATTCAAATCTGTATAATTAGGGAGTTTCTATAATATATAATAAATTGTGTTACAGTGATGTGCTACAGTAAGGCCTGTTCACACTTCATTTTCTCTATCGTGATATACTTCCTCTCAACTCTATATTATCCTCTCATTATTATTATAATTTTATATATTCCTTACATTTCATATGAAAATCTCAAAAATTAATTTATAGTATATATGAAAATCTTAAATAGTATAAATAAAACAAGCAAGTTATACATAATGGAAAAATATAAAAGTTTTTATTGTAATTGATACAGGTTAAATTTAAATAAATAGAAATTTATTATGGCATATTGGATTAAATCATAACTATATCAGAATATTATGAATGTTTTATAAAATGCAAAGAATAAGAATTCAGTAAGAAGTTTAGTTCCGAACAATATCAATTACTTCGTTCAATCTGGTTGGAACAAACTTGATTAAAATTTCGAACATATCCGGTTGTCTTCGCATTTTCTCCGAAATGTTAATTAAAACATGAACTCGCTTAAATTAAAAACATTACATGAAGGAGGATCTTCCCAATTCCACTCCTGTCCTATTTTCCCCCATACATTTTCTATTGGATTTAAGTCTGCGGTTTTGGCCGGCCAAGGTAAGCAATTTATTTCGGGATGCTGCTGAAACCGCTGCTTTACATTTTCTGCTTGTGTAAATGGGACAACTGTCTCGAACAAATAAAAAAGAATGTCCTAGAGAACCGATTCTAATATATATTGGAATGAATTGAATTGGCCATCTATTTGAACTAGTTCTTCTGGACCATATGCAATTATCCAACCAAACATATTTATTCTTTTGTAATCAGATTATAATATATGAATTATACAGTATTTCCAGGCGAATAAAGAGTTCCTGCTCGCTTAAATTAAAAACATTACATGAAGGAGGATCTTCCCAATTCCACTCCTGTCCTATTTTCCCCCATACATTTTCTATTGGATTTAAGTCTGCGGTTTTGGCCGGCCAAGGTAAGCAATTTATTTCGGGATGCTGCTGAAACCGCTGCTTTACATTTTCTGCTTGTGTAAATGGGACAACTGTCTCGAACAAATAAAAAAGAATGTCCTAGAGAACCGATTCTAATATATATTGGAATGAATTGAATTGGCCATCTATTTGAACTAGTTCTTCTGGACCATATGCAATTATCATATGTAATCAGATTATAATATATGAATTATACAGTATTTCCAGGCGAATAAAGAGTTCCTGCTTGTCTATAACAATGAAGTTTTCCGTGAGAGTTGGATGCAAATGTTTTTTCATCAGAAAATATCACAGATTTCCAGAGCTCGTGCATGTAGAGTAAATATTGTAACAACAAATTCTAATCTAGCTTCTTTATGAATTTTCGTCAAGTATTCTTTCATCGCGAGTCGATGATGTTTGGATTCAAATTTTCTTAAACAGAAACGTTTAAGAAAATTTCTGAAATAATACAGAAACGTATTATTTCAGATGAGCATTGTAAATGAAGTTGGTGTTTAATTTTGTATTTGGCAGTGATTCATTTGAGGCGGCATTTTTGATTGTTTTATCATGCAATGACGATGTCTCTGGTGGTCTTCCACATCTTGATTTATTATACGAGTGATGTCTTCTTGCCATTTTTTATCCAATTTGAACTTATGATGAATATTCATAATCATAGTCTGTTGGCCTATAAATCTCATTATAATTGCCCGATTCTCATAATCCTATTATCCTTCCTCTCTCTGTAATGTATAACTATTGATGAAATCTGCTTCTAGGTATTTTAAAGAAGCTATTATTTTCTCATTGAAGTCTACAAATCATCAAAATTACACTTACAATGATGATTATGGAGAAGTTGCGTAGCCAACATTTATTTATATATGGTTATTCTGATGACATAGTAACAAATTTACATAATTTGTTAAACAATATCATACAATTTGTATTACTTCTGGATAATTTTCTATTAAATACACGAAATGAAATTATTTAAAAATTTTAATGACAGTTTTCCTAAATGATATCAGTGCTAATCCGTATTTACGTTTTATGCTTTATTTTAACATTTTATGGTGAATATATTACTAAATAATATGAACTTGATGCAAAACAATATTTTAACACGTTGTTTCTATTTAATAGCATCGAATCTGTATTTGTCGTATTGCATTAAAATAATAATATTTCATTTTATTAGGTGTTATGGATGTGCATAACGAAAATTAGCCTTCACTTATATAATAAACTTTTAATAATTAATTAACCTTATAGACGCAATGGCTACAAAATTATTATTGTTATATTTAACAATTTCGTAGCTATTACGTCTATAAGGTTAATTCTATTGGGTTAATTAATTAATACGAAAATTTCGTAGTTATTATAATATATAAGTACGAGAATTATTTAACTGCTTATAACAAAAATATTTCTTACATAGGCCAGTATATAAATTAGCGGATTCATTGTAAAATTTAGATTTCAGCCAACGCTTGCTTAAATACTTTAAATGTTTTATTTGCTATTATTATTGTCATATATTTAAATCTTAAAATGATGCGTGTTTTTTAATATTGAAGTAAATTTCTTATTCAAAATCTTTAAAAAATTTTAACGTTTTTTAAGAGTAATGTTCAGCCCTTCCTAATATTTTAATATTGAAATATCTTTCTCATTGGCTTATTTTTTTAAATGATTTGAGAAACTCTAAATCATATTTTATTAATATAATCATTTATTTTACGAGTAGTATATAACAGGTAAAACTTTAAATTCATTATAATTACATTAGGTATTTAATTCTAATATGTAATATACTGAACTTATTTTGATTGCTGTCGAATTGAAAGAGAGGAGAAAAACGTCATATTTTCTGAACTTGTATGATGATACCAAGGTTTGGAATCTGCCATACTCTGTTCTCTCAATTGAGAATACAGAGCGAAATATTCTGGAGCTTGGCTGGTTACTATTGTCCATCCATGAAAGCCGTACCTAAGATGGATGAGTCCAAACGCGAAAAGGAGAGTCGCAGTCGGTATAATGATCGGTGGGAATATTGAATTAATATTATATTAAGTTCTGTTAAATATACTATTTCCAACGTCGAAACTAATCATTTAGATTCGACATTACAATAAACTTCCATTCAACTTCAGTTATCTTGCGTTTGAAAACATCCATGTGCGAAGCTGTCATCCCTATTTTGTCACTGGACTCGTTCAGTTAGCGCACGCGTATTTGCGTCGATGGTCGCGGCTAAGCTGGATGGACAGTAAAATTTTAAAATATTTATATTCAATCGTTAGTGCTACGCGTCCTCAAAATTCTGACGTTAATGCCGCGTAATTACCTTCGGGTGATGGCAATACTAGAGTACTGTGTACCGATCAGGCCAAGTAACACTGGTTCTGATAAGGGGTAATCTTCGCGGGGAATCCCCTTTAAGGACGATTTCCTCTTGTGATTCTCTGCGGAAACGCCAAATTGTTGTTTTAGGTGTTTTTTGGCGCATCAGCAATAGAGGCTATAGTGAGCCAGGAAGTGGTAAATGTTTATGTCAAACTTCGTGGCCAGTTTCAACCACGGGCTGCCCTACACCTGTGGAGGGGGCCGGATGGTGAAGGATCGGGATCGCCGGGCCGAGCCCAGCACTCCGAAAAAACAGCACTCCGTGTCCTCCAAGATTATTAATTTTAAACAATTAACACAAACAAATATATTAGCAAATTTAAACTATTGAATAAATTGTCAAAACAAAAAAAATTAAATGATAGAGGTAATGTATTCATTAAAAAACACTTCAGTGTTATATACAAATTGCATTATTTTTGCGTGTATTCATTAAAAAACATTTCAGTGTTATATACAAATTGCATTATTTTTGCGTGGCACACCGACAGCGTTATCACTCGGCCATCCGGCCGCCACGGAAACGCCAAGTAAAATATATGATTTCCATCTTTAACTTTTGGAATTATGGAAATTTTTCAACCTAATATGATATTTTATATCAAAAAATATAAGGTATATATCCAAAATTTTGATAGAAATGATTTGATAATCAGAAAAATCTAATGACAATTTTAATAATAAAAATCCGATCTGAATCTTCTTGAATTTATTATTATAGTTGCTTATTTTTAAATAAGCAACTATAATAATAAATTCAAGATTCAGATTGGAATGCTGATATTTTTTATCATCAATTATAAGGTTCAATTATCATTAAATATTCTATATACAGCCAGTGCCGGATTTAAAGTTTTTTTGGCCCAAGGCTATAAGTATGAGATCCTATTTTTCCAAAAGAAATAATTTATTAAATTAAAATATTTGCAAATGTTAATAAAATTTATGAAAGGCGATCTATCATCTGAAAGGATCAACTACAATGTGTCTCATTTCAAATCGCGAAAAATAAACTTGCTTCAAATTAAGGTAAAAATATTTGAAAAATCCTACAGATCTTTTTTTGTTAGAGCATGCATGACTTTTTAATTCTCTTTATAACATTGATGAGGGGGACATTCAAAATTGTTTTTGTAGGGTGTATATGTATAAATAATAAATAAATAAAATGAATTACAATAGATATGTTCTTTATTTGGATTTTTTTTAATTCTGCAAGAGAAAAATCTAGAAAAACTTTTTCCTAGATTTTTCTTTTGCAGAATTATTGTCGCCGTCGTCAAATGACTTTTTTTTTAATTGTTACCTCCATGCTTGTTACTCTCCAAGCATAAAATAATTAAAAGAATTAACATCTGTTGAGATATAATACTGTCGTCATTTATTATTAATTTTAATCTTGAAAACGATCTCTCTTGAGCAGTTTGTCATCGTTAAACATAAAAAAAATAGGCCTATCTTCAACGTTTGGAAATGCAAACTGAATTTTTACCTTTTACAATAATTTTGTAAATTTTTTATGAGAAATATCACGAATATCTGAATTTATTTTAAAATATATTTATATACAAGTGGGTGATCGGTTAACGAACAGTTTTTCGAAAGATTTTTATGTTCGGTCAATGAACACTTCACGGGAAAAACTGTGGGACCCCAGGACTGATGGAATGATAGGTCAGCCCAATGACTGCGTGGTAAAGCTGTGGCTTAACATTCTGGAGGATCCGGGGTCTTACTCCTCCAATTTTTCAGGAGGGATCTGGGCCCGGCCCGTTGAAACCCAAAGGGATCTGGGCCTGGCCCGTTGAAACCCATCCTTCCGGTTGACTCCATCATGGGTGTTGGTTCATTGAAACCCATCCTTCCAGTTGACTCCATCATGGGTGTTGGTCAGCTGTGATGATGGCGGCTCTATAGTGGCCCCCATCATGGGTGTTGGTCAGTCTGTGATGATGGCGGCTCTATAAGTGGCTATTGCCAGATAAAAATATTCCATGAGGATATTTTGGCTTAACTAACCTACTCCAGATAAAAATATTCCATGAGGATATTTCGGCTTAACTAATATTAACGGAATGACCGGCTTGCGCGTTCGTGGACTTATGGGGAAGGATGGAAGAGCAGTAGTTTTTCCCGATTGAAATGAACTCGGAGACAACATAAAACAAATCAAAGATTTGTTAAAGATGATAGGAGAGAGATTTTACTATTTTTTGGTCTCAGAATGGCACCCATACCAGGTTGAGGTCAATAGGCTTAGGGATCTCTACCCGGACAATGCTATTAATCGAAAAATCCTGAAGGAGAGAGAAAAGCAATCGATATTGGATAGATTCTTTATCGAAAAATAAACATATAGATGAAAATGCAAGACTATGCATGTATATATTATTAATATTACATATAAATAAACGTAATAAGAAATTATATAATTTTTTTGGGTCTCCGGAACGAATTAATCAAATTCCCATAAAAACCTATGGTAAATCGATGATCGGTCAACGAACAATTCGGATAACGAACATTGTCTTGGAACGGATTATGTTCGTTAACCGATCACCCACTATATATAAAATTGCTCAAGTTCGTAAAAGTCTCTTATCTACACCTTCCGGATACTTTTATAAAAATTACTCTTCTGCGAAGTCGTCAGCAGTTCATTAAAATTGAAAATTTATCCGAAATTTCCACGTAAATAGCAGCTCGTTTTTGTAAGTCTGTTTGTAAAATATCAACCATTGGAAGAAAAATATTAATTTTAAAAATATCTTTGAGAGAGAGTTAATTGTTGCATTTTGAGGTTCCAGTCGTTGCTGACCACACGAATTAATAACTATAACGGCCAACTGTTTAAAGAGTAATTTTATTAAAAATTGATTACATTGTTTTTTTTTTTAAATCTTAAACAAACCTAACTAGGGCTACGTTTAACCTCATCGTCAAATCACCTGAAGTCGTCATAAAATTATGTAAATTCTTCAATATTCATCGTGGTATTATGTAAATTCATCTGAGTCACCGGATAACGCCTGAGGCATGATCTCGTGTATATAAGCTCACTCGTCAGTATAGACTGTGCACAGATTAGTTGATACAGATGGGACACTTCGATTATTCGAAGGTGCTGCCACTATTAGCAATGCTTGGCGTTACCATAGGGGTTACTCATTTCACTTTTGTTGTAGATAGTGGAAGGTCGGTTATTATTGTTTCTACGAATCTTATGCGTAGTTTTATTACAAAAAAACTTTTATAATTAAAACTTTCAATAGATTAATCCATTTTTATTAATAGTTGAGTTCGAGGCGTTTCGTTCATTTCTTGTATTACAAAAAATTTTTATAATTAAAACTTTCAATAGATTAAAACATCATTTTTTAAAAAACTTTTATAATTAAAACTTTCAATACATTAAAACATCATTTTTATTAATAGTTGAATTTTTCAAGAACTCTCCATAGAGGCGCTTCGTTCGTTTCTTGTATACAATAGAGTCCCCTATGAGAGTGTCCTATCTGTCTCAACTAATCTGTGAGACTGTGGTACACCCACCGTCTGACCCCGCGTGTCGTAAAAGGCGACTAAAGGGGTCAACTCGTACCATTCGTATTTGTATATTTTTACATTAATTAGTAATTATGAATTAATTACTTATAAATTCATATAATCAGAAAAATTTGTTTGAAACAAATTATAATTAATGGTGAACTTTCAATATATTTCAATAATATATTAACTTGTAATTGTTTATTTAAATTGTTAATACCACTAGAAAAGAATTTTTTTTAATTTATAAAAACATTTCCAAAATGGTCATTTCAATACAATTTTAAAGTAGCAAAATGAAAATTTTGCAATTTTTCAAAGACAAAACAGAAAAATCATAAATCTTAAAAATTGTATGCAAATATTTTATATTTATATTTGTAAGTTAGCCATGATTAGAAAAAATTTGCATCTTTTCAGTAATTTAGATATTTTCTATTCACTTTATTGAAAATCAGTACATTTGCCTTCAATTTACAAGTGAAGGTGAATGTTTCTGAAAAAATAATTTTAAAATGAATTCTCATAAATTGAGGTTAAAATTACCATTAATTTAAATGAGAAAAATTAAAATGCATTTTATAGTCCAAAAATGTCACCTATTCCTTTGCCAAATTATGTTAAAATATCACCTAATTACATAAAGACAAAATTAATTCAATAATTTGCATTAGTTATCATAACACAATCTAACAAAGAATACCTTAATAAGACAATCTGCTGCTCTTCAGCTGTTTAAATATAATTTATAAGAAAACAATTGTAATTCACTACAAATAACAAAAATATAATATTCTATTAAATGTGTTTATCAAGCATAACAAATATGAAATTTTGATTAAAAGATGTTAATTTGTAACTTTGTCATAAAAACTAGTGTTAGGCTTTAGGAAATGTTGTCAGCTATACTGTATGTGTATTCAGAACTATATATGATATGCTTATGTGAAGAATATTTGCTAGCATACTGAATCATCTTTTATGAAAATTTGTTAAAAGCAAAAATTTTAATATTAAAATGTTAAATAGAATAAATCAAACTTATGTTAAAAATTCCATTTGTTTGTATAAGTGGGATTCCATAAATTATAAGAAATATACACTTTATAGTACTGTACAAAATGAAAAAAAAAATCCAAAATGTCAACTAGTGTAGACATTTTATCCTGCAAATAGATTATCTATCTATAATGAATATAAACAAATGGCATATTTCTACTTACACTGCAATAATTTAATCATTTTAACTTAATTTTTCAAATATTTGTTTATAAATGTATTAACCTCCTCGGATCCACTACAAGAAAACATTTTTTTTGGGAAATTTTGAGTTTTATTGACACATACAATCATGTTTTTTTATAAAATATGCAATTTTCAAAATCTCATGGTCAGTTTTTTTTTTTTAATTTGATGTGTCTTATAGGACACATTGGGTCTTTAGGCTGCAAATTTTTGAATAAATGTACAATATTTTCCAAAATGTTAAATTTATTTTTCTGAAAAATTAATTAATAAAATTTTAATACAGTTAAACTCCTTGGATGCCATGTGTCTCATAGGACACACGGCATCTGAGGAGGTTATAAATGCACATTCATAAATATTATATATTGTGAAGTAAACAAATGTTCTCCATATTTTTTAATAGGAAATTTTGATATTTTAACTAAACACTAAGACTTTATTAATATGCTACTATTGAAATCAAAACATATGAGAAATTTTCTTTGCTAATAATGAAAACAGCTAAAACATTAAAATGTTTTTAGTCATATAACTGATAAGCTTATAATAGTTATAACTAATGATCACTTGTATGATTAAAAACAGTGTAGAAGAATATTTTGTTATCCTATAGAACACTATTATTATTGTTATTATCTATATTTTTTTCAGATTCTTTATTTAAATATAATTATTAATTTAATTGAATATTTTGTCAGTTTTTATAAAATAGTAAGATCAATTTATATAATGTGGATATTTAAGACATTTTGATATGATAAAAATTGTTATCTTAGCCAACACAATAATTATTAAAAGACTATTAGATCCTCTAAGAAAATTAAATACACTGTATTAGCAAAGATTTTTTAAAAGAATCATATCACTCTAATGAGTGATCTCATTTTTCTAACTTAATTTGTCCAAAAACTAATTAATATAATCATAACTAGATATAATTCCCATTTGTAAGAAACTTTGAAATTGAGGTATGATAATATTCCACAATGCTCCTTTTATATATACTTATATATTCTATATACAAAATAAATTCAGATACATAAATTTTGTATCAATCATTTTAAAGGCATTAAAAATTAAAATATTTGTCTTTTATCAAAAAATTCTTTAGTTGTTAAAATTTAAGAATTACATAAAAATGTTTACTCAGATACTTTGTAATGATTTTTTGTTATAGAAATTTTTAAATTTAGAAATCACTAGAGTACAATTATATTTTGTAAATAGTAGAGTATTACATTACTATATATGAAAAATTAATGTGATAACATTAAAATGCTAAGTTTGAATTTATACAAAACCTAATTAGCAAGTTTGTAAAACTTATTTACATTGAGTATTTTAATTGGAAAAGTCCAAGATTTTTCTCTTAGGAAGAAAATTTTATTTTTGCTACTCTGTATAGTATCAGTATATTTGAATTTTATTTCAATACACAATATAGTAAATGAAAAAATTTTCACATAAAATTTGTTTATTATTAGTGTAAATCAGCAATTGCATTTGGGTTAAAGAACTATGAATTGTATAATAGCATTTTAAGCAACCTCAACCGTATTTACATATATTAATTATTAAAAATTTCTTATCTGAGAATTTTGGTAGAAATGCATAAACTTTGGAATTCTGAGAACTACTGTTCTAGATGTCCACTTGCATAAAATTTTCCCTATTAAACCTAAAATTAAATAAATGTTGAAGTAATGATACAATTGATACTGACTCAATGATGGCAGCATTGATTATTATTGTTAAAGTATTTTATTAAAAAATTCACAGACAAGACAGTATCAATGAAAAATATTCATAATAAAAGGAAGGAAATCTCAAAAGTTAATTATAGATATTTAAAATGTAAGAACTTTACAAATTATGCAAATTTAGCTTTACATAAAAATTTTGATATGTAAAATATTAAAAATCATGTATATAATTTAATATACATTGCAGTACTATAATTTTTACATTATAATATTGCAACTACTACAATACTACTTCAATGATAGTTATTATACTTCAAAACTTAATTATAATTAGTACAGTTATCATATGTAATAACTGTCATATTATGTAAATTGTATATGTGCATCATATTACAATTCTTATGTATATCTCTTGCCTTATAGTTATACACGTTTTTATTAAAAACATTATAAATTTATAACATTTTAATTTTATTACTTTATACTTATATATTTTTACTTAATTATATAGGTAAAATTGTCTTAATATTACCAGGAATATAAATCTTGCATAAGTCAGGAAGTTTCTATAATGCATAATTAATATTTTATTATTACAGCATTTTAAAATAATTTACTATTATTAATTATGTTCATTATATTCGTATTTTAACAAGACAGGAAATTTTGTTCCATTATTTACTTCACTTTAAACTGTTATAAATAATAATTTTTATTCTAATAAAGTTTTGATTATAATAATAGGTCTCTTTAGTATTAATATTTAAAATTAATTACTATTACTAAAACATTTAGACCTAAAATAGTAAATAAAACTATTAACTAAACTTTTCAACAGAATGTTAAAAGCATTGTTTTCTTACCTTAAACTTTTTACCTTAAACAGCATTGTTTTCTTACCTTAAACTTTTTACAATATTTATATAAATACATATCAGAAAAAAAAATGTATTTGTTTGCAAGCAAATTTCTTAGATAGTTTGAAATAAATTTTAAAATTTATTTGTACTACTTTGATTAATAAAACAATCTTATTGTAGTAATAAATTAAATCTAGTAAACACAATTATAATTCAATTATTAGATAATTTATTAGCATATTATATAAAATATACATAATATAGATTATAAAAATACACATAATTTGTATTTATTTCTATAAATATATAAAAATACAATATTTTCATTACTTTTACATTAATATTTAAAAAATGCAAAAGATTCATTTTATTTCTTAGTGAATTAAATTTTATTAGATGGACAGAGAGGGTGAGGGAGGACTTGAGAGAGAAGGGATTGAGGGAAGAGGTGCCTTGGACAGAGATACATGGAGAGTTAGAATAAAAAAGCCGACCCCATTTGAATGGGACAATCAAGGCTTGGGAAAGAAGTGAATTAAATTTTATATTACATTATTAATATTAAAAAAAACTGGATAAATTATTTTAGATATGTATTCATAATATCTAATACATATCTAAAATGTTCTAATGAATAAATATTAATAAAAAGACAGGATCATCATCATAGATAAATTCAAGGATCATTAAATTTTGTAGAAATATTTCATATATCTTTCTGCTTTTCATATCAATAAAATAAATCAGTCAAGACTGCATATTTGAGCTATTCTTTTTTATTGATTCATTTATAGAAAATATAGAGAACACACACATTTATATTTATAGGACAAATTATTAATTCAAATTTCCTTTATAGATTTATATCATATATTTTATTGAACTAATTTTTTAGTATAACTTTGATGTAACTCTAGATTTTTGTTTCTCTCTTATTAGAATATAAAAATTAGTTTAGCAAATTATTTTAATCTTTAATTTGGTTTAACAATTGACTTATTTTCGTAATGATAGTTTCTGCTTAGGCGAGAATGTTTTCTTTCTTACCATTACAAAATGGCAGAATGTCACCACTTTAGTTAGTTAAAAGATTTATTCAGAATCTCATGCTTATTGTTAATATAAAAATATAACATTTCTGATTTCTAATTGAATGAATATATCATTTTCACAAAAATTTAACTATATTCAGAATAAAACAAAATAATGATTTATATAAATTTACAACATAATTTGAATGAATGCATAATGTATATGCATACTGTTTATCATTTTTTAAAATATATATCTACTGTTTAAGTTTATAACATGGTTTAATGTATACAATATATGTTGTTAATAGAAAAGTCAACATGTTGATATAATTTAAAATAATATCTATAAATCATGTTAACCCATAAATATCATTATGTTTCGTCATAACAGAGGTTCTATAATACAAGCCACAAGCTGGTTATAATCTATTTAATCAAAATTATGTCTTTTAAAATGTATAAACCAATAATTTTGTAGTATTGGATCAAGTTTCAAAATTTAATACACATTATTTTCATATTATTATTATTTAATATAATTTATTAATTTTATAAGTTTGTTTTTTTATCAGATTTTAATTTTCGTTGTATTTAAACTTTTATTTATGAAAGAAAAGCTTTTTAAAAACTAAAAAGTAATAAATTTATAAGTTAACAATAAAATATAAATATAGAAAATATAATTTTAGATATCATTTACAAATATAATAAATTTAAAAGTAATTCAGATAAAATCATATTTATAGTTTGAGTTTTTGTGTGTAAAAATAATATGAGGATTATAAAAAATACATTTTGAATATCTTATGCTCAAAAATTAAATCGTAAAATAAAAAAAACCGGATTTATTGATAATGGTAGAGTCCAATACAGTATTACTAAACATTTCTAACACTGTGTTATTTATTATAATTTATAAATGAATCAATTATATTCTCGAAATTTTAGAAAAAAAATTCATTCTGCATCGTATTCGCATAGCAATTTATTGTGAACATATTATATCGCCTAACATTTTTTAAAAAATGAGATAAATTATATTTTTGCTTCAAAATATTGATCGAATAATTGTCTGCTCAATGTAAAAATATTTTAAAAAAATTTATAACAAATTTTTATCATCTAGAAGTAGAAGTTCCACTAGTCTTGTGGGAAATGCATGTAGATAATCGTACGAATAAATTTTAATACCTTAATAAATCATTAAACCCTCAAAAGATCAATTCCTGTCAACCATCTAGGCGATTTCTTTAAAAGCTAAAAAAAAATCTCTTTAAGTTAAAGATAACCGATCCTTTCAATTCTGAGAGATCTACTTTCAAGCTCTCCATTTTCACAATTCTTTTCCTCATATCTTCACTTTTCTTTTGTAACATTTGATATATTAAGAATTTTTTGTATATTTTTTTTATGTGATAATAGTTAATCACGTCGAAAGCAATTCTGCTAGATGAAATAATGATAACCGCAATAATAAAACATCAATTACCAGTAAAAATTGTTGAAAATCGATTATTTGTATGTATACAGAAGCTCTTCAGATTTCTTTTAAAATCTTCTCACACTAGTAATATTAAAAAAAAAAAAGAAAAGAAAACAAGAACAAAAATTTAATGACAAAATCTGAATTAAATGTCCAATTCATCAATTTATTTGAAAACAAGCCAGTATTAGAACTGCAGCGCCATCAGTTAATAAAAGTGAAATGCAAGTCTTATAATAATAATAGCAATAATAAAAATGCAAATTTTAATAATGAACTTTAAATAGTAATTTTAGCTTTAACTCTGCTAAATTATAAATAAAATATTTATATAATTATATAAATTGATAATTTAATGATAAAAAGCTTTTAGGAATGTTTCAATAATACAATAAGGTGGGTGAAATCATTTAGGTTTTCACTTTTTTTTTTTATATGCATAAATAACTTACATAATTAAACGAATTTTTTGGAATTTCAGTAGCTATGGAAGTTATCAATTAATAATATCAAAAATTTATACTTTTCAAAATTTGTTTATTCAATACCTTCGTAGCGATGTATCAATCGACGGCTGGATGGCCGAGTGGTAACGCGTTGGCGTACAACGCAGGAGGACCCGGGTTCGCGTTCCGCTGGATGGCCGAGTGGTAACGCGTTGGCGTGCAACGCAGGAGGACCTGGATTCGCGTTTCGGGTCCGGTATATCGTGAAAAGTTTTTTCGGGGTTCTGGGCCGGCCCGACGATCCCCGTCCTTCATCATCCGGCCCCCCTTCACGGTATGGGTGCGGCACGTAGGTAGAACTGGCCCCGCTCCCGCCGCTTAGTAATCTCACTGATTGGAAATGGGCGTAAAAATACAAAAAAGAAGTGATGTATCAATGCATTTAAATCAAGATTTAAATGTATCATTCTTGATCATTACAAAGCTACAATCATTTTATATCCACAAGAGAGTACGGCAATATTGAATTTATTTATAAAGATTTATGAAGAAAATGATCTTAGAAAATTTTGAGAATTGTTTGTATCTTCCCTTGCAATTTATTATTTTTCAGAATGTAATACTAAAACTTCAATGTTTTCCAGAATACAAATGTAATTTTAGTGTTTAAAGAATGGTAATTGAAATGAAGAAACTCTCTATAAAAGATATAATCTGCAAATACTGTATAATACTGTATACTAAACTTTTCTTATTCGTGTTATATTCTTGAAAATTATTGTGAATACCGAATTCGCGAATATTGAATTTAAGAATCCATGCAAACAACGGGGTTTGATTATCGACTGGATAGTCGCGGAAGAAACCAGCTAAGCTTCGAAAGCTTCAATTCTCGGGTCTTACATCTTCAGTTTTTTTAGGAGGGATTCGGGCCCGGCTGGTTGAGCCAGCTAAGCTTCGACCCTGAGAATCTGGGTTCAATTCTCGGGTCTTACATCTTCAGTTTTTTTAGGAGGGATTCGGGCCCGGCTGGTTGAACCCCATCCTTCTGAATACTCTTAGTTAGGCTAGCTGATGAATAGCCTCACCATGAGTATGGACAGCCCATAGTGGGTATAGTAATATCCCGTCGCTGAGTACTTACCAGATGAAAAGCGATATCAAACCAAATACAAAATACAGATTGGCGACACTGGATGGTCGCGTGGAAGCGTGCTGTAATTTCATCCTGATTTGAATCCGTTCCTAAGGATTTGATTGCATAAAGCGGCTGATTTTATTAAGCAGCGATTTTATAAAGCGGCGGGCACTGTATTTATAAGGATGTATTTAAGAATCTCTCTTGCAATTTCATTTGTTCTTGACTGGGAATAATTGAAATAATTCAGGAAAATGGTATTTTAAATCGTCATCCATTATTACTATAGCTTACTACACGTTGCACAGTGGGGTATTTGGCCGATCTGGGTGGCCAAAAGTCCATTTTGTAATATTTGACGCAGAAAAAAAAGAAAGGCAACACGTCATAGATGACTCATGAGAGAATCGTTTACTGACATTCTTTTACTCTACGACATAACAATAAGACCGTAAGACAAGTTTGTACTTGATCGTCACTTTACATGCACATATGTTTTCTCGGTGATCTTTAGAAACGATATTTTCAAACGTTAATATATCTTTCTTTATTTGTGAATTGAGGTGAATTGTTATGGAAGTACTTACGTATTAATGCCACCGCAGCTGTGTGTACAACAATGCGCCAATAAAGAGCAATCTTGTACACACAGCTGCGGTGGCGTTAATACGTAAGTACCGTTATGGATTGTAACAGGTCAGGTAAGTGTCTATACTTTTCAGAATATTTCATTCAGATTAGAATTATTTTGGATTTGAATACAAGTAGATTTATTGTGTGCGTATTTGGATTTTCATTATAAATCCGAGATGATTAGTTGTATTTCCCAAGGTTCCCCGGCTAAAATTTTTATGTAGCATAAAGTTGGATCTTTTCAGATAATAATGTCATCAAAAGTAGTCGCGGAATCGCGCGGTTTCTCGAAATTCGGGTGCAGAAACGTTTTATTGTAGGTCAAAATTCACTTTTCCTGCCACATGTTAATTTATGTTATAATTGGTTGGTTTTTGTTTTGGGGTCATCAAATGTCAAAGTTTTGACTCGAAGGGAGTTTTTAATATGATGCAGCGGCAAAATTTACCAAATATAAAAGAAAAACTAGATTTCGTGGAATCTTACCTTCTATGTTATGACAACTATGCAGAAGATGAAATAAAAGAAATAAAGCGTAATTTTTCACGTTTTAAGTCCGAAATAAAACGTCGATGGACTGCAGCACAGAAAAAAGAAGAATCATTTATCCAGAAAAACGATGCTTGGCTCGAGGGAACCCTCACGATTCCTAGAACAAGGAATCGACCAGGGCGGCCAACGAAGACATTTGGTAAATAAAGTGAGAGATCCAAAAGAAGAAAAACTAAAGACTTGCGGAGATCTTTGGATGTAGAAGTACTCACTCATGCTACTGGAGTGAAGTTAAGCGCTTGTGGAAAAAGGGTCGCTGCGAAAATACTTAAAGACATAACCAGATCACCAGGGCGAGTTAGAAAATACAAGCGTGCATTCTCTATTCGTCAGCAGGAGGACAAAATCCAGATGACACCATTACGAGCTCTAGCTTTGTTTGTCGAGGCTGGTCTTTCTAGAAGCCAATATGAAATTATAAGAAGCGCTGAAAAGAATTTATATCCCTGCTACAGCATTATTCAACGTGCAAAAACTGATTGTTATCTAAATAAGGAGTCAGTCCACGTCACAGAAACTTGCGCAGAAATTAATATTCAATCTTTACTTGACCTTACGGTCAAACGGTTATTGATGCATTTAGATGTGGTTTTAGAAACTTTGAGT
This sequence comes from Olivierus martensii, assembly GCA_000484575.1. Taxonomy (NCBI): domain Eukaryota; kingdom Metazoa; phylum Arthropoda; class Arachnida; order Scorpiones; family Buthidae; genus Olivierus; species Olivierus martensii. The sequence continues at coordinate 21,468 of AYEL01084182.1, forward strand.
GATGATGAAACTCGTTAGAAATAAGATGCAAGTGGGGCTGTGACGGATCATAGCAAGCTCAGTATAAGCAGAAATTCCAGAGTGATTCCAATTCCGACGCAAATATATTTCAAAGTTCGTTTATACCACTTCAATTGATTTGCAGCACAAACAACAAGCTGATTTGGCAGAACGCCTTCGTCGCCACTAGTGTTTATGATTTCCCGGCTTTTTTTCATTCCGGGGAAATCCCGGGAACATAAAAGCCATTCCCGGGAATGCATTAAAATTTAACAAAATCTAAAAAAGTAGTTATTTATAATTAATATTAATAAAAAATATACAAAAGAAGGATATTAATAAATTCCAAAATTTATATTCCTTTATATATGACTAATTCACAATTCGAATTACAAAATATAAATAAAATATACATCACTTATTTTTAATGTATGATTTGAGGAAACATAAGCAATCAATGCTCTTATCGCTCAGTCTAGTTCTTAGCTTTGTTAATAAACAAATTAATGATGTCATCAAAAGTAGACGCGGAATCGCGCGGTTTCTCGAAATTCGGGTGCAGAAACGTTTTAGGTCAAAATTCACTTTTCCTGCCACATGTTAATTTATGTTCATAATTGGTTAGTTTTTTGTTTTAGGGTCATTAAATATCAAAGTTTTGACTCAAAGGGAGTTGTTTAATATGATGCAGCGGCAAAATTTACCAAATATAAAAGAAAAACTAGATTTCGTGGAATCTTACCTTCTAGGTTATGGCAACTATGCAGAAGATGAAATAAAAGAAATAAAGCGTAATTTTTCACGTTTTAAGCCCGAAATAAAACGTCGATGGACTACAGCACAGAATAAAGAAAAACCATTTATCCAGAAAACGCTGCTTGGCTCGAGGGAACCCTCACGGTTCCTAGAACAAGGAATCCACCGGGGCGGCCAACGAAGACATTTGGTAAATCAAGTGAGAAGAACCATTTATCCAGAAAACGCTGCTTGGCTCGAGGGAACCCTCACGATTCCTAGAACAAGGAATCCACCGGGGCAATGTTCAGCTAACCTTTCCACACTTTATTTAACCTTTTCATTGGATATTTTATTTTAAAGGAAATTTTATGTTGAATTATTTGCAGTTAAGCCTGTTCCATCTATAATTACAATGGTAATATATTACATATCTCAAATGAAATTTGCTTATCATGGTGATATATTACATATCTCGAATGAAGTTTGCTTATATTTTATCACACAAAGAAATTATAACCATTCAATGTTCTATATCCATAATTACAATAGTGATATATTACATATCTAAAATGATTTGTTGAATTTGCAGTTAAGCCTGTTCTAAATCCATAATTACGATGGTGATATATTACATATCTCAAATGAAATTTGCCTTACATTTTTTCAAATAAAGAAATTATAACCATTCATCAAGCTGTAAACTACCCTTTCACGGGGGTTAAGAAATTATAACCATTCATCAAGCTGTAAACTACCCCTTCACTGGGGTAACCATTCATCAAGCTGTAAACTACTCCTTCACGGGGGTGCAGCCCCGCAACTTTTCATCAAACTACTATATGTTTATCCAATATTATGTAATAATCCAAATGAAATTTGCTTATATTTTATCACACAGAAATTATAACCATTCACAATCTGTAACTAACTCCCTTCAAGGGGTGCAGCCCCACCCCACAGGGACCCCGGTGCCCGTGGGAAGATGAAGGTGCAGCCCCACCCCACGGGGACCCCGTTGCTGGTGGGGAGATGAAACTGGGTGCAGTCTTCCGGGGAGATGAAACCGGGCCCGTTGAGGGTGGGACCCCACCCGAGCGTGCCCTTATTCCTATAGGTCAATTATCAGAAGAAGCTGCAGAAGCTCGAAGCAAATACTTTCGGCTGTTTCGTCATAGATTCCCGAGAAAATTTTCAAGGGTCTCTTGCAACCGAGATGTACTTAACAGATTACTGTTAACTTCAGATCAGATAATAACTGGCATCAGGCCACAGCCAAGGAAAAAAACAAAGCCCTTCTTAAAAGAAACTATTGATATGGTGCTTCCTGCAGAACCTCACGAAGCCCAATACGAAAAGAATTCTGAGGAAGAAAGCGGAAATGATTGTGAATTGTCTTCTGAAGCAGAAGATACATCTTCCGATTGAATTAAAATTGTTCGTACTTTTTCTTTTATTTCATTCTTTATGTTACTTTTATGTTCAGTTTTTATTTTACTTGTATTTTCTTTTTTATGTTACTTTTATGTGAATATATAGAATAAAAATGTTTTAAAAATAGATAATTTTATTGAAAAAAAATATTATCACTAAAAATGCAATGAACTAATAATAATGTGGGTTTACAACAGATTAAACCACAAAAATAATTTTGGCTGCCCAGATCGGTCAAATACCCCACTGTGCGGCGCCCGTGGGGTGCAGCCTCCACGGGCCCCGTGCAATTACTACACATTTGAACTAATGCTTAAACCGTCCAGATCGGTCAAATACCCACAGATTTGGTGCTTTTGTTTTCCCTTTCTAAATTTGAAGCTAGCAATGCAGTGAAGCTACTGTCATTAGGTCAAATACCCCACTGTGCGCCGATACTATAAAAAGTCTAGAGTAGAGCGTGGCTTGTTGTGACATGTTGATTATGTTTATTGCTAATAGATGGCAGCATTAGCCAATCGCTGGCAAATAACCATATGATAGCCAATGCTCTTACTTGTGCCATTTTGTAGTTTGAAGCTGGCTGCTTAAGTAGCACGTATTCTGAAGTTATAAGAAATTATTTGTTTTTGTTAGTGAAAAGTGTATTTTTTTGAGTTTTGTTCAATGAAATCTCCTGTTTAAAGTAATTTGATTAAGTATGAATGGTTTACATAATATTAAACTACAACCTGTTGTTTTATATAGGATGCATAAAATTAAACGAAAGTTGTTACTGTTTTATGTGCAGACAGAGATAAACAAAATGGCACCATCTGAGGTTAGTTGTGACTCTGTCACAACTTACCCCAAACTGATATTTTTTCTTTCCAGTCATGGTTCGTAAGTATAAAAGGAAAACAGAGAGAAGAAATTCGTCTTTAGGAATTAATACATTAATGAATTTTAAAATGAAACAGGGAAAGGAGAAAAAGGAACTTTTTGTTAAAAAATCAGAAAAGATCAATAGAAGAAAGATAAATTTAGACTTTAACGATTCAGAAAGCATTGATGATGATGAAGATTGTATGTGTCTAATGTATTTAAAAGAATTTAAAGGTTCATGAATGGGAGAATAATAGATTCAATGTAGTGTGTAAAATTTGGACTCATGTTAAGCGCACTAATAACGATCCAGTTTTTGTATGTCTTAACTGTTATTCTGATATTGATGAAGGAAATGATAATTAAATCTTGTTTGAAAATCAAAATTTAAAATATGCAAGGTTAATTACAAGTTTATTGCTTATTATTTAAAGTTCGCTTCTTCAAATAAAATAGTATTTATTGTAGTAAATGCTTTTCCTCTTATTTAAGCTAATTTATTATTGTATTTAATTAATTTATTTTTTTAATTTCGACAAAATTTTATTTCATCATGTCACAACTTACCTCACATATATTCCATAGAATGGGATATGTTGTGAGATATTACATAATTTCAGAAAAAAAAAAAAAAAACATATTTATGCTAAATAGGGAAGTTCGTAATGGTTTTTTTAAAAACTGTATGATGCATTGCATCATACTGCACTTTATACATAAATTTCCTTCTTCAAAAATTAATTAGTTGTCCCAGTAAAATTAAATAACTTAAAAATGTCACAACATGCTTACTCTACCTTACAATTGTCTCCTGGAACCAACAATACTTGGAAGCCAGCTGTTTTGAAATATCACATCAAGAAGAAACTCATCCGTTTCAGAGGTTGGTTGCATTACAAATCAGTAAAGCATACCGAACTTCCTCCAATTTTGCCCATAGACATAAAAATAAAAAAACCATATTCTGGGAATATATCTGGATGGGATTCAATTGCAAAAAATTAGCCAACAACATAATTAATAACAAAATTGATATAAAACTAAATAGACAACAATCAAAACACCCATCAATAAATCAAATGCTAGAAATACATTATAAAAAAAGTAATTCTAATAATCAAAAAAATAATATAAACGTATACACAGATGGTTCTAAAAAGGGTGATGTAAAGTTTGTTCTGGAATAATAATTTGTAACATTAACAATACTAACTTATATCACGGTAACTTCAATCTTGGCCCACATTGCACTCTCTTACAGGCAGAACTGTACTGCATATTAAGAGCTATATTATTTATAAAATATATCCTTACCAGGGTAGATATAAAATTTACACGGACATTAAAATAGCACAACAAGCAATCAGTAATATAACTAGTATTTATTATTTAGTAGAGGACATACACAAATTATTAGCATCAATCTAAAAAACAAAGTAACTTCTATTGGATACCAGGACACACTGGTATCGAAGGCAATGAAAAAGTTAACCTTCTTGCTAGAAAAGCAGCAGATTCCAATAACATTATAAAATTTAATAGAATCCCGATTAATTTATTTGAAATTATATCAACAATGAGATCAATAATAAATGGCAAAAATAATAGAAAAACAAAAATACTGGGAGACATGCATACTCATTTAAGATAAAAAGTTTCTCAAAAACAGAGAATTCATTCCTAAAAATATCTCATTAGGATTTTAACAGAATATTCCTGTGAATTAATGTGTTTCATTAAAATTTGGAATTAATGCTTTAGTTTTAATTATGTAATTGTTTAGCGCATTTAGATTCTTTTTGTCTTCAATGAGCTGATAAGGTTTGCAGGGCCTCTTAGTAATACCATCTTTTCAAATTCAACCCTTTGTATATTGTACATCAGACAGTAGTATAAAAAGTGTTCCACATCATGAATTCCTTATCCACATATGCACTTATCTGTAGTTTTTATATCGAATCTTTTGAAACAGGAATTAAAATTTCCATGTCTGGTGATTTCATGTGTCGTAAAGGCGCTAGCTCTTTTCAGACACGAAATCAACAAGAGAAGAAAACAAACCTTCTTTATTTGGAAGATTCTAAGGCGGCACTTATATATGCGAAAAACTTTCTCAATCATGAGTATTAATAAGTCCAAATTGAGATCAAATTAACTGGTGAACATTTACAAGAGGTGTTAAGAATACATTCAACCGACTTAGAACCAAGGGTCAATGATATTGGAACATTTACAAGCTGTGTTAAGGATACATTCAACTGACTTAGAACCACTGAGTATTAATAAGTCCAAATTGAGATCAAAATTAACTGATGAACATTTAAGTGGTGTTAAGAATATATTCAAACCGACTTAGAACCTTAGAATCAATATTATTATTAAAAGAAAACAACTGCACAAGTCACACTCTTCAGTTTGATGAATTTTTGTCCCGCTAAATATTTTGGAATTTACAATTTGGCCCACCTAGGCAAAACTTTCGGAACCCCTGTATTAGTCGAAGTTCAACATAAAATACGAAGTAAAAAATTTATAAAATTGAAAACATTCTTAGGTATCTCTTATTTATTTTTGCAAAGTAGGCTTTTGTGGCATTTAGGAATTCACAAAATATTATTCTTTTTAGTACATCATAATTTAGATAATAATGCTTCTTGCTTTAAAGCGGATTTAGCCATAAGTACGTGTTCTACTGGCTCAGATTGCAGCCTTCCTCAATGAGATTCGTTTATCCGTGGGGATATTCTCTAAAGAAAGAAATTTCTGCTGTCAAATATCGAACTCTGAGCGGGAATACATGAGAAATGAAGACTTTTGTTTTAACTGTTTGTCACTTCGGGTTTTGACTAGGAAAAATTAGAAATTCTGGACTAAGAAATATTCGGCATTTCGCGTTCGGCCTAGGAAATTCTAGAACGTCCGACTACCGTTAGAATGTTCTAGTATTGACTAGGAAATTCTAGTATTTCCTGAATTCGGGTTTGTCCTGTAACATATATATTTATTTTAAATTATCATCATCAAGTAGTGTAACTATTATTAATATTTAAAAAAGAAAATGTAATGCTATTTTTATCATTTTTATTACAGTTTTATTATTATTTTTTACGTTTGACAAATAATTCGTTTAATGTAACATTTTGGATGTAAGCAACTAGAACAGATACTCTGTCTTGTATTGGGCAATAATTTAACTCATGTCACTAATCTTAATAAATAGTATTGGTAGCTTCTCATTTCTCTTAGTGACTTACACACTTCTTCATGACAGGAATCTTTCAACTTTTCTCGTACTTTCCTGTATCTTTTCTCTTCTTTTCTATTTCTTAGGGTACGCTTTATGTACAACATACTAACTCTTTGTTTCATGTTCCTGTCTTTGAATCAAAACAAATTGCATCTTCGCCTTTTTCTAATTAAAATTATCATAACTGCTGAAGAGCCAGTTATCAGCGATTTTGAAATATTGTAATTTTCGAGGCGTTATTTTCCTTCCACACGTAATTGTATTAATGTGTGTGCAAGGAATATAAAATGATGGAGGAGTTAAGACAAATGTAACCTAAAAGCATTTCAATCAGAGTGAAAACATTATTCTACATTTTGTTTGCTGGGATAATGTCAAAAGACAAATTTTACATAATTGTATTAATGTGTGTGCAAGGAATATAAAGTCTGATGGAGGAGTTAAGACAAATGTAACCTAAAAGCATTTCAATAAGAGTGAAAACATTATTCTACATTTTGTTTGCTGGGATAATGTCAAAAGACATAAATTTTTAACTAAATCGAAATGAATTTGTACTCTATTTAAATATTTTTATTTATACGCTCTAAGACAGAGTAGTTTCCAAATTTTGTATTCTCCGCCACACAGTCTAATTTTATAAAACTTTCTACTTACAATTTAATACTACAAAACAATATCTCATATTTTGTATAAATAAAGTTCTTATACATAAAATATTTATATGTTTGATGTAATAATTTTTAATACAATTAAATAATTTTACAAAAAAAAAAAACGAAAAATAGTATATATGTTTAATATAACATAATTTTTAACGCCAGGAATGGGCTTATTATTTAGCACAAATTTTCTGAAATCGTGGCTCTTTTCAATCACTAAACGAGATCTAAAATCACTAAAGGAACTCTGCTCATTTATTTTTTTGTTTGTTTCAAAAATGTTGTTTTTGTTAATTCTTGCGAGACTTTTGCAATAAACTAGCACCCCACACTTCGGAAAACTCTGCTCCGAGAGTTACTGTTAGATTGATCAGTTTTAATCTCTGAAACAACCAAGTCTAACAAACCGAAAGCATTTTTATTCTATTTCATAATTTTATATGAGCAATAAATTAAGATGGCCCCCACAGTTCGGAAAACTCTGCTCCGAGAGTTACAGTTAGATTGAACAGTTTTAATCTCTGAAACAACCAAGTCTAACAAACCAAAAGCATTTTTATTCTATTTCATAATTTTATATGAGCAATAAATTAAGATGACACAAACATTCCAGTATAGAAACAGATGTTACTATACTATTAAAATAAATATAATCAACTTTATAAAAAGTATCGATGTATGTCTGCTTGATGGTAATTTAATAGAAAAATATCATTATTTTGGTGATAAATCTTCGTCTGAAGTTTTCTAAATTCTAAAAAAACTTTTGACATTAATTTTAAGAATTTGTCATAGGTAATGAATCTTTAGCAATTTTTCCTTCGAGAAACCTGTATAAAAAGTCTAGTTTTATTTATTCATATATAGAATATAAAACACATTCAATGCAAAAATTTCTAGATTTAAAATTTTATTTCCCACGAAACAGTACAAATTAAAACTTATTTTTGTATCCAACTAAATCTAATTTTGATACTAGAATTTGTAAAACTGTCACTATATTATGGGAATATTTCCAGGTAGACTCTCTCAGCTGATACATGAAACGTATTAGTAGTATCTTAACATTTTATCTAATCCTAACATAATTTAGTTCGTTGAAATAATCTCTTCTAAGAGCTTCAAGAAAACATTAAAAATTTCGCGATTGCTACTATAGAAAAATAAAGTTAAGTAGCCTTATTTATTAACTTAGAAACGTTTATATAATCAGTAAACAGAGAAATATCTTTTAACATATTATCATTTTTACCAAGTTAAAACAGATTTAGTAGCAACAGATAATTTCCATATAAATTTTATTATTCACGTATGTAAGACATTAATTTATTGATTTTTCTTCCGGTTTTTAATGTATCGGGATGTTCAGGTCCTAAAATATTTGTTCTTCTTTCATAGAGCCGATGAAACATTTCTAATGCTTCCTTGTATTTACCTTTATCGGCAGTTGCTGACGCCATACAACTCTCAGTAACTAAAGTATCTGGGTGATCAGGTCGTGTTTTTTTTGCTATCTGAAGAATAGATTTGTAGATGTTCAAAGCCTGATCGTATTTACCTTGGTTTCGAAGTACTTCTGCTATGTTATTGTGAACAGTTAGAGTAGCTGGATGTTCAAGACCAGAGACGAGTGTTCTTTTTTCAAGCACTAGATTCAGAATATTGTAAGCTTCATCGAATTTACGTTGTAAGATAAGAACTGCTCCTATATCGTTACCAGTGCTTAAAGTGTCTGGATGATCAGGGCCCAAAATTTCGTTCCTTTTTTTATAAACCTCATTATATATGTGCAACGCTTCTTCATATTTTCCCTGGTTAGTAAATATTTTAGCCTTGGCGTGATGGGTAGATAAAGTGTTTGGATGGTCGGGAATTTCTTTTTGTATCTCGTAAACATCATTATAAATTTTGAGAGCGTCATCATATTGACGCTTTTTATAAAGTTCTGCTGCGATGCAAATTTTAGTGCCTAAAGTATATGGATGATCAGGCATCAATTTTTTCTGTTTTTCATAAATATAGTAAAACGTTTGTAAAGTTTCTTCGCCTTTCTTTGCAAGTACACATGCTATGCTTCGCTGTGCATCTAAAGTTTCCACATGATCAGCTCCTAAAATATTTTTTCTTTTGTTATAAACTTCTTTAAAGATAAGTAAAGCGTCATCTAATTTATCTTGATTGGCAAGTGCTAATGCCATGTCAGCACGACTAGTTAATGTAAGTGGATCATCAGGACCAAAAACTTCCACTCTTTTCTCATAAACATCTTTGTGCATTTTGAACGAATCTTCATATTTACCAAGATGGTTAAGCATAAAAGCAACATTATATTGAGACATCAAAGTGTTTGGATGCTTAAAACCTAAAATAAGTTTATTCTGTATGAACTCATACCGACTGGCTTCCAATGCATCTTTATATTTACCTTGATTGAAAAATTTTTGAGGCATATTATCCAACCAGACAACGTAGACGAATTATTAGAAATCACTGTTTTTCAAGTCTGTATATTCTGATCACCTACTTCTATCCCACGAAGTAAATTCGTAACCGATCGAGATCTCTACACTTTCTATTAAAATGAACATATTTAAATATAAAAATCATTAAAAACAAATACGGTTACCCAATTTTTGCTCGAAAAATTTAAAAACTTTATTAATTTTATTGTAGAAGAAAGTATTCAATCAGTTTAAATCATTTTTTCGAGTAATTACTTTTTAATTAAAAAATAAAATAAATTTGCATAAAAATATTTGCAATCTTTTTTTAATTCGACATTAAGATCATATTATAATTAAGACATGAAATAAATCATACAAGTACTTGTAATAAAAAAATAGAATTTAATTTTTTAATAATTTTTTGGAATAACCATTTTCTCAGTTGCAGGAAGTAACATGCTTTATTCGATAGGGAAAATCTGTTTCCCGAAATTTTTAAAATTTAGAATATATTTTGAGATCTTTATATTTCTCTAGATTATTTAATATCCAGTGCAATATTTTGTAATTTTAAAAGTGTATATTTTTATTGAGCAACTTTGGCTATTAATATAATCAGAGATGTTCATCGGAGCAGTTCGCTATTAATATCACCACTAGATGTCCAGTAATGTTCGCAACTCTAAAAAAATCAATGTACAAAAATATAAATTTTATATTTCTGTACACTGATACTATAGATCAGTGTACAAAAATTCAAAAAAATTAACAAATGTTAAATAAAATGAAATATAAAATGAGAATTAAATTCATTTAAAATATTTAAAGGGTTATGAAATGGTTAAAATTATATTTCGTTCTCAGTAATGTTCTATCCCATTTGCAGTATCATTCTATAACTTAAAAAGTTTAGAAAAAGATATCGATTCGGGGAAAAAATTTTTTAACGGAATATTAATATTCAATTAGTTAGGTTAGGTTAATTAGATTACTCCGCCATATCCTCTTGGGATATACTGTATCTGGCGGCGGCCACTAGTAGAGCCCATCACAGGTTGGCCAACACCCGTGAAGGGGTCAACCGGATGGTTGAAGGATGGGGTTCAACGGGCCGGGCCCGGACCCTTCCTGAAAAACTGGAGGTGTGGGACCCGGATTTGAACCCGGATCCTCCAGGGTGGTAAGCCAAAGCTTTACCACGCGGCCATCCGGCCGACTATTAATATTCAAGTGTTCTAAAATCGGGTATGAATTAAACAGAAAATACCTTTAATCGATCCAATTCAATTTTGAAATAACTCTTTATTGAAGATGATCAATTGCTTGTAATTATTTTTGTTTGCAAAAATGTTCAAGTGGATCCCTAAAATTTTTTTATCAGATTTAGTTCAAGCGAAGAAACACTGTTCATTCACTAAACTGTATAACCTAACATTATGTTTGAATACATGGAAGGCTATTGCAAAAAGTCCTAATAATCTATTTAGTTCGTTTTAATGACTGCCAGTTGACTGTGCGGTAAAGTAATTGCTTTTAATATTTCAGAATTTGTATTCAGTTCCTAATAACATATCTCGAATTTTAAGAGGATATCAGGACTCAGGATACGAATCTGACAATCTATTGAAAATTCGAGTATGTGGTTTTACGCCACTTTCCATTTGTTAAGTACTAACTCAAAGAGTAGAAAGTGAGAGAGTGTATTCTTTCGTTCATCATAGTCATCCCTGATGGGATCAATTTGCATTGTAGTTCAACGTATCAGACTTGGAATCCTCTTGAAAAATTGAAATTGTGACACTTAGGAATTAAGCCCAGATCCTCCAGGGTGAAAAGTTGTTATAGATTAGTGTAGCTAAATACGCCATATCGCAAAAGGGATATACCTTATCTGGCGGCGGCCTCTTGTAGAATCTATCACAGGCCAGCCAGCACCCACCATTGGATCAACCGGAAGATTGAAGGATGGGATTCCTTCCTTCAATCTTCTTCCTTCCAAGGAGGAATGGACCAGAGCGGAACACTTGAAAACTGGTGACCTGAATTTAAACCCATATCTTACAGAATAATATACTGGAGCTTTATTACGCGCTATCCGACAAGGGTTCGGATAGTTGAATTCCCATTCTTCAATCTTACTGTTGATATAATTATAAAAGATGGACAGTATGCCTAGTGACGTAGCTATAGTTTGAGCCGCTCTGGACAGTCTGTCAACTGCCACCCTTCCTTTGGGAAATACAGTACACTCCCGAGTATCCGGCCTAATGTGGCGGAAGGGCAGTCCGGATAACAAATGGACAGGTTAGGTTAGGTTAATTAGATTATGCCGCCATATGCTCATGGGATATACTGTATCTGGCAGCGGCCATTTGTAGAGCCCATCACAGGCTGGCCAACACCCGTGATGGGGTCAACCGGATGGTTGAAGGATGGGGTTCAACGGGCCGGGCCTGGACCCCTCCTGAAAAACTGGAGGTGTGGGACCCGGATCCTCCTGGGTGGTAAGCCAAAGTTTTACCACGCGGCCATCCGGCCGACCTCATGGACAGGACACTGCCCAAGAAAATTACAGCAGTTAATAATTCTCCAAGATAAGGAGGTTCAATTTTCAACCATTCTGAAAAAAAGACAGCAATCATCCAGCCTTTAGATGTGTTTGGTTTTCGGATTTGGAAAAATTTCGTCCGTACATTTTTGGATAATATAGTTCTTCAAAAAAGAGATGTAACTTTGCACATCCTAATGAAATAATTAAATTATAATTACTAGTCCACAATCAGCTTTCTTCACCTAGATTCAAAAAAGTTTTCCAATATGCTTAGTTTAAAAGCGGATATGTAGACACGCATCTCGGCGAATTTCAAAATCCTGTAGATTTCTGTTATATTAAGCTAGAGAAGCATATACCCCAATGTGGATTAGTATTTGTAGGACGGTTGCTTTTATATGCTGTACCTGGTATAAGTTATATTTCTGTTTCAAGCATTTTAAGAAGAATATCACTACTGTACCAATTACAATCCGTAATTTTGTAGTGTAACTGCGTTATTTAATTTATTTCTTCAACAATAATAATTTGTCAAAAAATTTGCATAACATTTGTGTAAAGAGTAGTGAAAACTAATAAAAATCAATCATTTTCTAACTATCAGTCGTGTTTTCTATTGGAAAATAACAGTTAAAACGTAACTGAACTTGAAACAACAATACATCAGTCAAATATACTAGTGCCTGTAGACAATGCCGTAAACAGTAAATATGGTAATCAGCGCCGCCTGGAGTTTCGTTTCAAAACTGACTTTAAGGTTTAAGAAGAAATTGCAAAGAATTACAGGCCAGCATATTACATTCAATATGAGGAACACTTTGTTTAATACTATAAGGAACGACCAAGATAAAATCAACCCGCATTATTGTCTGGGTGTTTATGAAATACCTTTATTTGACAGAGATGTTCAAAAGAATGCTAAATACATTGGATACACAAGTCGTTTTCTTAGGAAATGCATCCCTGAACATACAAGACATAAAGAATAATGCACCTACTACATCCTTAGCACAACAAACTATGATAACAGACTTACAGGTAGAATGGGATAATGCTAAATTACTTTCGAAACATGAAGATTCTAGGAGGGGCAAAGTTGCAGAGGCATTGACAATTTTTAAAAAATGAAATGAGAATGTAAAACCTATTAATAAAATTGACCCTTCCACAATTAGCAATGCATGGAAATGGTGCATGACCAATAGCTAAGCGTGACATTTATCTTCATACTGCAAAAACTTTTATAACTGTTTGTTTTTGCTGATAGTTGTATGGACTAATTTTTATTCTTATGTTAATTTATTAATTTAATATTATTTGTGTTAATTTAACATGTAAAAATTCCAGTTTTGTATACTGAATAGCAGTCTATACATAATTTATTATACATTGAAACTGTAATAGTGTTGCTATGGCAACAAAATCTTTAAAATAATTTTAGAATTCTGTTGGCATTCGATAGAATGTATAAGATTTTTGCTGTTCTTATGTATTGGTAGCTGAGGAGGATTTGAATAAAAAATCGAAAACGCTACTACTGTAAAACTTGTGTGTTGATTTATTATGTTCCTGATTTGTTGTTGTTTAAATATAATTTATCTTAAACTAAAATATAATATGTTAGATAATGACGAAAATAACGATAAATAATAAAAGTGCATAATAAAATAAAGCAGGACAGGTCAGAGTTAATTTCCTCAGCTGTTCAAGCAAGAAAATAGTTATGTGAAGTGTAGGAAGAAGATATGTTAACAAAATGCCAGTGCCAAAACTGGTTTGCAAAACTTCATCTGATGATTTTGATGTTAAAGATGCACCACATGCTGGAAAGTTAGTTGAAGCTGATGATGACAAAATAAAGATCACCAAGTGCAGAAAAGTTAGTTGAAGCTGATGATGACAAAATAAAGGTATTGGTTGAAGCAAAACTGAATAACAGCATGAGAAATTGCTACAAAATTGAATTTGCTGAATTTAACTGTTCATGATCAGATGAAATGCTGATATTAGGGTTCCATATGTTCTCAAAGAAAGATTTGCTCTATCGCATCAACATCTGTGATTTGCTTTTCAAACGTGAAGAAAATGATCCCTTTCTGAAATGGATCATAACTGTTGATGAAAAATGGATTATTTACAACAAAGTTGAGCACAAGTGATCGTGGAGCAGAAGAGATGAACTGGTTCAAAGCACTCTGAAACCTGATATTCATAAAAAAATAATGTTCTTTGTTTGGTGGGATTTCAAGGGATTTGTTTTTATTTGTGCTTCTTCCACACAATTCCACAATTAATTCGGAAGTGTACTGCCACCAATTGGACAAATTGAATGATCCATCAAACAGAAGGGGCTAACAGAATTGATTAACAGAAAAGCATAGTGTTACACCATGACAATGCCAAACTTCATACAAGTTTGATAACTCGCCAGAAGCTGTTACAGCTCGGATGGGATGTGCTACCATATTTGCCATATCTGGCACCCTCCGATCATTACTTATTCCAATCTTTACTGAATTCTTTAGACGGCAAAACATTTATTTCAAATGAACATGTCAAAAATCACTTGGTTCAGTTTTTTGCAAGAAAAGATCAGAAATTGAGCATGGAATCATGTTACAAAGATCAGAAATTCTATGAGCATGGAATCATCTACTACCAGAAAGATTATCAGAAATTCCTATGAGCATGGAATCATGCTACTACCAGAAAGAAGGCAACATGTGTTGGACCAAAATGGTCAATATATAATTAAATAAAATATAAATACTATAGAAAGTTGTTCATTTTCATGAAAAAACGAAATTACTTTCCGAACAACCCAATAATGAAAAAAACGAAATTACTTTCCGAACAACCCAATAGGAGATTCCTAAATACATTTATAGAATGCATCCAAAAAGATATTTTATAAGAATTTCATGATATAAATATCTTTCTAAAGATAATTTCCAGGAAAAGAATAATAGTTTCTAATATAAAGAAAACTCCTTATTTCTAATTTCAATAATTGGACAACTTAAGATTGACATATTAATACAGTAGGTCCTCAACTCACATAAGTGTGACTTGGGTGGTTTCAGAAAAACATGATGTGCAAATCTTTTAATTTTTGTTGAAATTCCATAAAAATCTAATGAAAAATTCATTAAACAATTTACATTTTTCCAAATATATCACTTATTGCTTTAAATTTCTTATCTATGGTTAAAATAAGCTCATAAATTTCATTTTGTCATTCAGTTTGCTAATATCTCATTCATGTATATTGAATTTAAACATTATTGAACTTGTATGGTTTTCAATTTACACAAAAAATTTTTGGACAAATTAACCATGTAAGTCAGAAACCTGCTGTATAAAATTTATTTTATTATTTTGTTTCAATTAAACTTTGAAGTGAATAAAATTTCATTATATAGATTTTTCTAACTCTTTGTGAGCACAAAGATATATTTATCTTTTATAGGAATTATCAGAATCATACTCTATAAATGCTAAAGAAAATTTTATATATATATTAATTTTATAATCTTTTCAAACTTAAAGGATAAAAGGATTCTTAATAAGCTTGAGGAAGAGAACTTACTTAAAATTTATTAGCATTAATATGACTTGATTTAAATCATATAAAAAAATTAATATATTTCTATGATAGAATTCTTTATCAAATATATAAACCAGTCAAAAGTTAATTAATGTTAAGAATTCTTTATTTTAATATTAATATTGGTTTACACTTATGAAATAGAAAATGGTCTGTTTACAAGTTTTAAGTTAAAAACTTAATTAATCAATATGATTAATTAAGTTTTGAAAGAAAAAACTGCATAAGATTAAAAATAATCATTTAAATGAATTTTTGTATTGAATTAAATAAAATTTTATTTTATTTTTAGAAATTTAGATTAAAGACAAATAGAGTAGTTCGACCAGATATTGAACAGTCAGGAGACCTTAAACAAGAAACAAGTGTCAGTGATGCCCCACCTATAACTGGTCTTTCTTCAGTTCTTGAAACAGATGTCAGCACACCATCTAGTGAGGGTGAAGAACGTACTTCAGATGTGTAGGAATCAATCTTATTTCTAAGACATTGGATTCTATTTTTGTACAAGACATCCAGTCCAGATTGGGACTCATTTTCAAGAAGACTGAAGTCTTCCTAGCCCCATCCTAGATCCCAAAATACAAAAACACATCTAAGTTCATCTTGGGTTTTGCTTCATGCTATTAAAAACTGAGATGCTTCCCAAAGCAAGAAATCAAACAAGCATGCATTGGTTGTCATCCCACCAAGTGTTAATGGTGGAATTATAATATATTCCATGGATCCTGGAGTTCACAAAATATTATTCATAAATCATGCTTTTTTTCTACTCAGGGAGATAGAACAAAATGCCCTTTGCCTTCCTCTCCTTGCTAATAATTAACTTTCGATCCCAGCTTGCTGCTTGGTAATAATGAAAGTTTTCTGTGATAAAAATATGATATCAGAAAATGTCAGCACTCCCTTTTCCTTACCATTTCATTCCATTTTATTTCCTTATTCCGACACTGTCGGTGCGGTGCTATATAGAAAAGGAGTGATAATGCAGAGACACTTCCAGGGTCCTGTTGCCTCCCATCACTCTAATAAAGAGAGAAAATGTGCAACCATAACAAATGAAATTACATTCTTAAACATTGTGCAGTCAATCCATCCTATGCCCAACTGTTTAGACAGTTTTAGATATTTATGAATGTAGAGTTCTTGGAATTCTATTATAGATATAAATATATTATCATCATTTTCTTTTTATGTTAATTATAATTTCTTTAGAAATTTTAATTGCAAGGAAGAGATTAGAATTTTAGATGAAAAGTAATTACTCAAGAAAATAGGGCCAGTACTGCTAGAAAGCCTGTGCATGCCTTATCTGAGCACTCTTACTGTATTTGGCCTGTGAAAGAAAATTATCATTTATATTCATTTGAAGGTTCAGTCGGTAGGGGGCTGATATTAATAAAGAACATTTTTCATAAATAATAAGAAAAACTGCAAATAATTCTTCTTTCATTTCTGACAGTACTCATTGTTATAACCCTTATAACCTATTATTATAAACCAATAAGAATAAATTAAATGTTTTTATTTCTTTCTTTATAAATTAAGGGCAAAAAGTTTTGGACAGTTGACAAATGTGATAATTTCCATTATTTAATTTATTAGCAATATTGGGAAATTTTGCTCATTGCAGTGACATATCACAAGAGTGTATCAATCCCATACTGAAAGATATCTTACTGTGATTTTATATGCAGACATTTTTGTGACTGCATAGCAGTTCCTATTGATGTTTTGCATGATATCTCAATGTTCAAACTGAGCAATAGAAGGGATCAATGCTATGTATATATACATATATATATATATGGAATTGGTATGAATATGAATGTAATTAATTGGAATATGTATCAAAAATACATAAATTGGAGTTAAGATGAATTAATTTATACAATGTCCTTTGTATTATATTATAAATATTACTTGTACATATTGTAAATGTCAAAGTATCAAAAATGATACAGATTCATTGTATTGGCCATATTCACACAGATCATCCCTAGATATGAAATGTAATCAATTCTTAATTATCCAAAAAAATTTAGAAAGTTGGTCAATTTATATTATTTATATTTATGAAAATAATTAAATATAAAAAAATTTTGAAAGGATAATATAAAATGAATTCAAATATAAAACTTGAAAACAATACTCACTGTTTTATGATATACATTTATAAATATTTTACTTATCTTCAATAACATTAAGTGCAGAT
This sequence comes from Olivierus martensii, assembly GCA_000484575.1. NCBI lineage: Eukaryota > Metazoa > Arthropoda > Arachnida > Scorpiones > Buthidae > Olivierus > Olivierus martensii. The sequence goes on from AYEL01084182.1 coordinate 39,227, forward strand.
AATTGAGAACTGATTGTATAATGGAATTTTTAATGAAGGGATGATATGTGAAAATTGTCATTTCCACAACTAAAATCCTAAAGGCACATTTTAAGGATCAAATATTTTATCATTTGTTGTTCTAAAATCAGATTTCAGTTATATATTTAATAATTTAATGAAATTTTACAGGTTTTTGTTATCAGATATTGTATAGAACATTTTCAATTTCATCTTCAATGAAAAGATTTAAAAATTCTCATCTTTGTAATTTTGCTAATAAAGCCCTTATATTAGTAGCTTTTTCAATTAAAACAAATACTCATTTATCAATGTCATCGCTCCCTGCCGGCAGCAAACGGATTGTTCAACAAGACAGTTTGATTTTGATTGTTATGCACAAAGGATTTAACTAATCATCTAAGCCTTTCTTGTACATACCTTATACATGCATCTTATGCTCTTTCTTCCCTGCCAAATTTTTTACACAGACATTTTACCATTTCTACAAACACATAACTCATCTTAATTAGTATGGTTTTAATTTCCAATAATTTTTCTCATTTTTGGTTATGGCAAAGTAATAAATTTTGTCTGTTAAATAACTACAGTTGCATGATTAAGGTTATCTTATACCAACTAAATACAATAAATACATCTATGCAATGTTTTTGATGTGGTTGTTTATTAATTAAAATTGATCACTTAATTTTTTAGTTCAAGCTTTAGACAATCAAATATATAACTTATATCAAAATTTATATATTTTTTTACTATAAGTAATAATCCTCTAATTTATATATAATAATGAATGCTTTTGATTTTGCTGTTGACATAACTAATTTAAATTTAGTACAAATTTATATTATTAATCACAATAATAATTAAGCTACATTTGTGTTTTTATAGTTCTTTCTACTTTAAATACTCATATTGAGTGATCACTAGAATAATAAAAACAATGTGATTAATCCTATAAAAAAATTAAAGTTGTGTATCAATTTATTCAGAAAATATTTGAACAGGTTAAACAAAAACTAATTTTTCATTCTAAATATAATATAATGTAAAATAATTCATAAACATTATATATTGTATACATTTTTGAATGTTAAGTTATATTTTTACTTCAACACAAATATTGAAATAACGTACAAAATTTAAACAAACAAATCAATTCGATAAATTTACATTATTATTATTTTATGGTTAAGGATCATCATAGCTTTCTTCAATAAACAATCTTATCATTCACAGATTACAATTGCTTAAATTGGGAAACAAAAAAATAATACTAAGTTATTATTTTTTTTTTTTTTATAGAAAATTTTTGTACACTCAAAATAAGATCAATGTATGAAAAATTGACCAAAATAGTCTAATAATATAGCCCAAGTTTTTTTTAAAAAAATGACTTTTTAAGCTAAATATAGCATTGATTTCAGAAAATAATTCAATACAATTTTAGATCATACATAAATTGATGTTACACAACAACATTTATGATATACATATCGTAATTGAATGGAAATATAATTATATTTACAGGTATTACAATATGTATACTGACTTAGTAGTATAGTAAAGCCTAAATTTTATTTGAGTAAGCTTTCCTAAGCATAATTAATCAGTGTTGTAATCTTAATTGTGTTTCTAGTTTATCAATTGTTCTGCACAATATTTATATAATATTGATTTCTGATGATTTTTTCATGCCTATAATGTGAATAATTTTGTTATTAGATACAATATCTTTCAGAAATTATTTACTCAAAATTAAGAGGAATATACCTAAATTTTCTGAAAATTTTTAATAATAAATAAATGATTAAAACTTGGACTATTCAATTCAAAACCAAAGCTTTATAATATAGCCTTAAGGCTAATAACGTGTAATAAACTCAACATCTCTGTAATTGAAAAATAAGATTGCCAAAGTGGTTTCTGTACTGCTATGAAGAAATACATATATATTTATGTAAATAGTTATTTATGTAAACAGTTTTACATATTGTACAATTTTTTTTACTATAAACACTATTTTCATCCTAATCCAGTGTTAGTAATTATTGAATGAATACCAGATATAATCAGAAATGAAATCTCTTTGCTATATAATTTCAGATAATTTTTCATAATCATAATTTTTACAATATAAATAATTTTCCCCCATTATATTTTAAAATGTTTTTGCAATCAAAAATTTTGAATTTCTATAAATTCAAAAGATTTAAATTTTAAGAAAGAGAATTAAATAAAAAACTAATATATATCGAAACTAATACATATTGAACAAGATATTCGAAAAAACAAACAGACAGCAAATAGATTATTAAAGAATAATAAGTCTAGAAAGGTTCATTATTGATTAAATCAGTGATATATATAGAATATTTATTGGCTTAAGTATTGGTTTATGAATACTTGAAAATGAAATTCAGATGAGTTTTTCTTAAAAATTATAAATTTATAATTTTAATTACTTTTAGCTTAAATTTTCAATATTTTGAAATAAGTTCAAAATGCTGTTAAATATAATATAGTATATCAAGTGATGCTTTTTTCTTATTATTTTTTATTTGTATTCTTCAAAATGAGACAATTTCTTAATTAATAAAATTTTTAGTTTGATATTTTCAGCAGTTATGGCATCTTCAGCTCTTTACTATAAAGATATGATGCCATAAATGCTAAAAATTTTTAATGTTTATGAAAGTGTTATCCAAATGTAAGAAGCACTCTCCTTGCATATAATTTTGTTTTAAGAAGATAAAAAATGATAACTTTTAACAAATACTTAACCTGAATTCTAAGACCAAATTTTTATAAAAAATATAGTGTGATATTATTAGCATTGGCATTGTTATAACTTAGTATGGAGTAAAATTTTTAAAGAGGGGGTGCAATGAATTTATTCAAAAAAATACATACCATTACACAAAATTGAGAAAACATTAGTTTAAGGGCTTTCTTCATTATTCAAAATAGAAATTGCATTAATTTCATATCACTAGCATAGTAGAATATCAATTTCTGTATTTTACTATGTATTTGTCAATTAATAAATACTGGTATTCATTATGATCAATATCAAATGTACAAATTCAGCAAATTCTGTTATGTTAATATTCAATTTCATACAATATATATAAACAAAATATAAGTAAATTTACTCATCTATAATATTTAGCTGTAATGAAATAAATAAATATAAAAGAATTGAAATCATTTAAAAAATCAAGATTATAATGTTTGATTTTCATTTCTTTTATATTTATTTACTCAACCACAACAATTTTCTTGTTGAAAAGAGGAATTGACAATATGTATAATTTTAATAGGAAAATCAAAAAGCTGAATCTCCAGTTTTATAAATACAATATCCTTAAAATAAACTTTACTAAAATCAATACTTTTTAGTATGAAAAAAATTGCTAATCATTTGGCAAAATATCCAGATTTTATACTATTACTTTTACATTAAAATTTTTTATTCTGAAATGTATTAAGACTTATCATCATTAAACTTTACATATTTAAGGACATTAGTTCTTCAAATTTAATTATTATGATAATTTATATATACAGTAGAACCTGTATAAGATGACCACCACCCCTTCCAATCCAAACTGGTCGTTTATACAGGTTAATTATAATACAGCATGTTTAAATGAAACAAAAATTATTACACTAATAAAATCAAGACGTATGTTTTTATTACAATTTATAACACAGTTTATCATTTATTCAAAAACACAATATATTTAATAAATATGGAAAAAACTATTAATAGTGCTTTGTCGCATTCCAATTTTATTTTTTATAATTTCTATGAAAAGCAGTGTTCGATATCATTGAATTGAGACAGTTTCAGTTGTTCCTCCATTTAGTCAGAATTTCTTTTTGAGACAATATTTTGTGGATCTGTGTTTTCTCCACGTTAAATTTTTCTGCTAATGCTCGTTTGGAAAGACCTTTGTTACTGTCTTCAATCATTTTTATTCGCTATTCTAAATTCAAGGCATTAACTTTCCGTTTAGCCATATTTCAACATCCAAAGTGCATCATGCATGTATGAGACTACATTTGATTAATACACTTGCATAGAACACAAACATCCAGATCTGGTGGCTGATTGTTTTCACTTTCCCTGTTTTCCTATATCATTTTGCCATTGGCATTCAAATTATGATTTTTAACGTTTTTAATACAAAATTTAATTATCATATCATAGATACAAATCTAAGGAACATGCATATTAAAAAGATATCACATTAAAGTAGAAATGACACTATGATTTTATTATACCAGTGCTGTAGGTCATTCTTGTGGTATGAATGATGGGGGAAAATTCACATGCATTGCAATTTTTTCAATTATAATGGTTTGGCTTAAATCAAATTTAAGTTTAAAAGAAAACGGTTCTGATGCAAGCAATAAAGATAGCCAATTAGTACTGATGTTAAATAATTATGGTTGTCGTAGACAGTTTCACTTTATGTTTGGTCTATAAAAATGGTGGTCATGGTTGTGTTAGGGAGATGATCGTCTAATAGAAGATCAAATAGCATTATTTCTATAGGAAAAAAATTTGGTTCCCATAAAATAGTGGTCGTCATGTCAGGTGATCATCTTATATAGGTGGTTGCGAAGTCAGTTTTCACTTGTATATATTTTTATGTATTTAAATCAGAAAATCAATCCAAATTATATACAATCTAATTAAAAAGAGAAAAATTATATCTTTGAATTTAACAACAACTATTGCAATACTATAATTTTATTAAAGTAATAAAAATAAATAATAGTATTCAACTTTAAAGAAAACTATAATTGAAGTAATAAATGCAAAATGTGATGTGATGTAATGTGATTTATATTTTTTTTTGTTAACTTCTGTTTTGAATAATAACATATTTGAATGTAATTATACTATTCTGAATTTTAGTTATATTAGAATTTTCATTTTAAGTTTGTAGTAATGTTAAAAGCATATTAATTTAGATTTATATATCATGTCATCCCATAAATAATGTCATTTTTCAATGTCTCACAGAACTTTCCTTCTAATGACCAGATGATGAATTAGACCAAAGGCATAATAAGATGTATCATATGGAAAGTTGTTTGTATAATGTGAGATAGAGAACAATAGTTGTATGTGCATCCTTTGGGCTGTTAAAATGCATAGGAAATGGTGGTGATGGCTGAAGAGCACATAAGACATATTATGTTGTACAAATTTAACCAAGGATATACAGTGACTGTAGAATATGAAACATCAATACCATATATGGGCAGGATATTCTGAATGTCAGAAAGTGTCAAAGATGGTTCCAGAAATTTTGATTGGGGAATAGGACCTTCATGGATACGCCACATGAAGGACAACCTGTTGAGCTGATAACGATGTGTTGAGAGTTGCTGTTGAGGGGAATCCAGAAGCAACAGTCAAGGAATTGACACAATAGTGCATTCATCCCATTCAACTATTTACAAGCATTTATACAACCTTAGTTTTATGTCAAAGCTAAGTAAGTGGATACCCCATGAGCTCACATCACAAAATCTGCAACAGCATGTAGACATTTGCACTTTCTTGCTCTTCCATGAAAAGAGGGAACCATTTTTGAACAGAGGAGAAAAATGGATTCTGTACCACATTAAATGCAAACATCAGTGGCTTCCTAAACAGATTCTGTCTGTAATAGTGGCTGCATCTGGATATTTTCCACATAAAAGTTTTATTGAGTTTTTAGTGGGATATGCAAAGCATAATCCATTATTAGCTTCTGCCACCAAACCAAAACATTACAGGGGAAATCTAAAGTCAGTAGCTAAAGCATTTACACACTGCATTGCAGGAAAAACATCCAGCACTTCTTTATTGTAAAGGCATGGTTATTCAACAGGGCAATGTTAAACCACACATGGCCAGAATGACTTGTGTCAAGGTGCAGAATTCAGATGGGAAAAAAAAAATTTCCTTATCCAAATGTTCCCCTGACCTTGTCCATCAGATTATCATCTGTTTCGCAGCCTCAAACATCATCTTGCTGGGAAAAATCTTCAAAATGTCAAAGAAGTACACCAAACCTTGTATGAGTTTCTTGGATTGAAACCATTGATTTCTTCAAGTCTGGCATTCAAAACGGGTTGAACAATGGAAGAAGGTTGTAAGTACTGGGAGGACTTATTATAATGATTAAAAGATCTGTTCTAAGTAAATTTTGCTGGTTTCCTCACATTGCAAAAATGATACTATTTATGGGATAATCTGATATTAGGAGTAAGCTGTTATTATTTTAAAAAATATTTAATTACATACACTCTGCAAGTTACAAAAATTTATACTTAAAAATGTGAAATTTCAAAAAATTTCAATTCTTCAATAATTCTGCTTATAATAGCAAATGCTCTATCAACCAATATAATGTAAAATTACAGTTAACAAATTATGGCAGTATATTAAGATGACAGCAATTATACCAAAAAACCTTCACTTTATAATTGGAACTTTTTATTCAAATCTGTGAAATTAGAAACTTTTAATTGATATAATTGTCAGTACTTTTTTGGGCTAAATAACAGCAGTATCCAAGTTACGAAAAAATGTATGAATGAATTAAGTTTGTAACTCAAGTGCCTGTATATAAAATAGTTTTAAATTTTATATATTTTAAACTTCAACAAATATAAAATTGTTTCTAAGCATACATTATGAAAATAATAAAATCTTAAAAAATTCTTTTAAAGTTCTTTTTAGTATTTGAATTTAGTTTGTGAATTTTGTAACAAATGTTAATGTAGATAATAAAATTCACATATAATATTTATATTATCTTTATTAAAATAAAAACAGCTGACTAAAATTTGATGTCACAAAAATTTCCTTAATTTAATGATCATTTTGAAACATTTTGTGTTTTAATAATAATATTGGACAACATGTCCTTATATTATACTGCATTGTCCATATCATGCTGAAAAATAACAATCACATAAGATGGTTTTATTTACTAGATAACTAAAGTTCATTCTAAACTGGATGTACTGTTGAGTAAATTCTTGCATCTTTCAAACTTGGTTTAGTAGTAACATCAACCAACATGTCTTTATAGTAATCATCTGGATCCTGCTAAAAAAATAAGAGAAGTATTTGTAAAAAGTTACAATAAATTTAATGATATCTAAAACTGAATATTTACTATATCTAAAGCTGTTTTAACAGTAACAATGGTTGATATATCATTATATTTTGGTGTGTCATTTTCACTCAACTATAAAATAATAATAGTATTTTAATTATTCTACAACAAAGTTAGTTTTGAATCCAACACTTACTTCTCTCAAAGCTGTTCTATTAGAAATATTGGCCAAGAAGTCAACATAATAAGCTACATCATCTGTATTATGCTATTAAATATAATAATGGAACAGTTATATATTTAGAAATTTTTTAAAATTGTAACAAGAAGTTTAGTTTTTCTTAAAATACATACCTTGACTAAAATAGATTTTGTTGTTAGGTTCGAAATTCTTGAGGGACTAGAATTTAATGACTTATCTGTTGTTAAATGTTGAGCCCACTGAAGTGCTTTGTTTCCTTTTTTTAATTAAAATTTTGATTAAAAAAAGTTAAATACTTCAAAATTAAATATGTTTTGTTTAACATTCCATCAATGAAGTTTCTTAATTTTCAAATTTAAAATGAAATGATATCATACCTTTATGTCTAATAACAGTTGGTCTGTAGACATTAGGAAAATATTGAATTTTCTTCTTACTATTTTCAATAGTGTGTTCTTGTGTTAACCTATCCAATTCTCGCTGCTTCTATTATATATATATAATATATATGTTACCGGCAATGTATGAAAAGCAGGCATTGGATAGAATGCCTGGCATTTTTAGGCAAAGTATGAAACAATTAATATTATATATACTTTCCCTAGGCATTATATAGAATGACAAATGCTATATCTACTCAGTGCCGGATCTAAGCTGATTGGATCGATTGCACCAATCTGGCCCCACATTGAGGCAAAATAAAATCATGAAAAGATTAATAAATGAAGAATAATCGTTTAGATTTACTATTATGGCTGGGCAATGATTATTATGGTCTAGCTGAAAATGATGCATGTGCACATCACAAATTCTGATCCCAGTATTATAATATATAGTGAATATTATACTTTTAATCTTTCTTTTTAAGCCAAAACATAAATTACTTTGGTTTCATTAATTATAAAGACAGATTGAATTTTTGATTCTGTTTATTATCATAATTTACATATTATAAATCAATTAAAATAACTAAAAACTAAAATTTTCTTTTTGATTTGGATGACTTATAAAATAAAAAACATATCAGAAAATGAAAGTAAACAACAAGCCAAATAAGTAAGATAAATTGTTTATTCAAAAATGTTTTTGGCTATCCACATAGCACTGAGGCAGGCTACATGGATAGCCAAAAACGTTTTTGAATAAACGATTTATCTTAGTTATTAGCTTGTTGTTTACTTTTATTTAATATCTAAAGTAAGAAGTATTTCAGTATCTATCAGAAAATATGACAAAACTAGAAAACAAGATAAAATTTGATATAAAATGTGATTTTAAAGCAAAGTTGAATAATAATATTTCACAATTTGACATTCAAGTTTATTGTTCTTGTTTATGTACTTTCCCATTGACATTTCACCACCAAATGATTTTGGTCCATCTTAGATTATAACATCCTATTTACAAATAAAACAGGAACTCATTTGTTTTGACTTCAGAAAAAGATTTATGACTGTCTGAAATACAATACTTTGATAATCATTTATTTACATAATTTTGATAAGGAATTAATTTTTATCTTTGTGCTAGCTGTAGCAAATAGCAAGAATGTTTTTGTTTTAAAGCATTTTATAGCATTATGATATAATTTAAATATTATCTAAGTTACTTATTACTTATTTATGTTAATTCATATTAAAGTTATAGTTATTTTAAAATATAATAATTATGATATAAACATTAAATAAAAAAAATTTTATATGACTAGAAAAAGTTTTTTGATGTGCAAGAAGAAAAAAATATCAGTTCAAAAATAAATCTTATATTGTTATTCATTGTCATTCATTATCCATTATACTTAAAATTATGATATAAACATTAATTATAAAAAATTTTATATGACTAGAAAAAGTTTTTTGATGTGCAAGAAGAGAAAAATATCAGTTCAAAAATAAATCTTATATTGTTATTCATTGTCATTCATTATCCATTATATTTAGGTTGTATCATCTGAACATTTAGAAAAACAGAAATATATGTCTGCATTTATCATTTTTATTATTATTTATATTATTAACAGCAAACCATACTAATCTTATTAAACTTTTTATGTAATATTATATACAATACATCACAATATATTATATTTAATATATAATACTACAATAATATATATTACAATATATTTTATTTTAATATTCATGGAAAAATTATGCAGTCACTTAAGATTTTATAGAAATTCAAATATTTAAAAGTAATATGAGATTTCAGTCATATAGCTAAAAATAATTATATATACAAGATATGTATATATAAATAATTCAAAGATGAATATTATGTATAAGAATCTAAAAATATATTAATCACAGTTTCTAAAAATAGTTAAAAACAAACTGAGCAAATTTTATATTATGCTCTTTAACTGATTATATATATAAAATATTTTATATTTTATCACCTCTCCCAGATTTTTCCTCTATATTCTTGTGGAATACCAGAACGAATTAGCATCTTAAGCTCAAGACTTCGCTGTACATCTTTAATATTAACATTTGCCATGAAATTATCCCATTTAACTCTCCAAGAAACTACATCTGAATCCTATTGAAAGTAAAGTTTAAATTATTCATTGTATGCTAATGTATTTTAACAAAATAAATATATAATTATATATGAATATGATAAAGTGTACAATTAAATATTTATTAACAAAAGTTAATTGTACAAAGAATAAATTCATTTCTTATATACAGAAACGATATCTGTGAAAAATTTAATTTTCAAACTGCTATTTTAAGTGATATGAATGTATATTAAATAATTATAAAATCTATCTTACTAGTCATATATAAACTCTAAAATACAGTACTTATATAAGAATCTTAATATAAAAAATTTTATTCCAATTTTTCATCTCTACATAGGTCAATATCAGCCTAGTTCTGATTTACATATTTTAGTTGTTTATTTTATAAATAATTTTATTGAATTTTTAGAATTTATAAATACTGGTATCCGTTCTATGACACGGTAGATAGGTTCCTGAAAAACACCATGTTGTGTGAAATCATATTATATGAGACCTGGAGCCAATACAAAAAGGAGAGTTACATTCCAAAACTAATTAAAAAATAATGAGTTACGTTCCAAAACCAATTAAAAACAAATAACTTTCTTTAATTCCGATTACATTCCAAAACCAATTCAAAACAAATAACTTTCTTTAGTTCCACATAACAAATTTTATTTTTATTAAGAATATTAATAACACGAAACATAAAGAGATAAAATATATATATGTAAGACCTTAAAAAAACAATATATGTAAAACAAAAGGAAAGAAAAAAGTATACAACCTATATAATATTCATTTAATAATTATATCTTCCTTACCACTGTTTCGTTAAAATGAGTGTTTTTATTTTTAACAATATCAACATCACTTTCTGAATTTATTTATGCATTTAAAGTTTGTGTATTTTCTGTTCACTTTACAAAATCTGTAATCTAACCTGTTACTATCTGCTAGAAAACAGTTGTTCCTTACATATACCCAAAAAAAATTTATGAATAAAAAATTTTTCTTCTTTTTCACATTCCTCTACTGAAGATTAAAAACTTATTTTTTATTCATGAACTGAAGACGTTTGGAACACAAAATACTCAATGATCGCCAATTAACTCAATTTCAAATCGAAAATAAACTGAATATCATCCCTTTCATGCAAATTGCATTTACGACTAATTTTATTCTTCAATTATTGCATTTTGTGTGTGTATTGCGTCTCCTAGTATGGATTTACAAAAATTAATGAAAATGTTTTGTGTTGTAGGAAGTTAATGTAATTTTCTAAATGTAAGTAAAAACCATTAAACTAGGGGATTAACGCGATCTAAATAATCCTAATCTAGCCAAATTTCCCCCAGCGGTTTATTTTAGAATTAACTGCCAAATTAATAATTAATTTTTAAATTACACTACGGTGCCACCATCTGTTGGATTAATAATTAATAATTTAAATTTAGGCTAAGGTGGCGCCATCTAATATTTAATAATTGAACTATAATTTTTACTAATTTCCCGAAATTAAAAATTTGCCTTGGCCTGGAATCGAACCAGGGACTTCGGGTTACCGTCCCGACGCCTTACCAGCTAGACTACCAAGGCACCGGCAGATTTTCAATTTCGGGATGTATATAATTTAGGAATTATCGGACTTACGCCGACACCAGCGCTCCCGGACGGGCTAGATCTAGCCACGGGCCCTCTATGGCAAATCCGGGCAGACAGACTTGGCTCAAGTCAGATATCTAATCAAAATCCATTAAACTAGGGGATTAACGCGATTCAAATAATCCTAATCTAGCCAAATTTCCCCCAGCGGTTTATTTTAGAATTAATTGTAGTTATAAAAGAAAAGTGTAAAAAATTGGAATAAATACAAGAATAGCCAATAAAAAACTTTTGTTAACGGCGGTGAATTTTTTTATTATTAGAATTAAAAGTACTCGTACTATATGTGAATGTTGCCAAAAAATATCGAAAGAAGTTTCACAGTTTAAGTGAATAATAGATTATTATTAATTGATCTTGCATTTATGATTGAAGTAGATAAAACTCGCATTTTTACATATAAATATAAGGTCGGAAGAGTCTTAACAATAGGAAATGGATTATAAGCGGAATTTGCAGAACAACAAGTAAGTATTTTTTAAAATGATATGATATCCGAATCATTAATTCTGTTCTTACCAGCAATATCATCAAAAGTTCTACTGTTATGGTTATTACTGATAATCGATGAAGATATAGCCAATTGCAATAATTAGTTTATAAACGTTTTAAGGTAAATCATTCAAAGAACTTCATGAATTTTGATTTTTCCTGAATATATATGCAGAGAATTTAAAAATGTTCAGGTCTTTAAGAAATATTCCAAAAATCTTTATCTGATGAATTATATTTTGAGCATAGTTTTTTATTTTTTAACATGACAATCTCAAACTCATTGATAACACTGATTCTTGTATTTTTGAATAAAAACTATTTTTAATGCATATATGTATCCATATTCCATACCAATAGCTTTAACTGGACACATTTATGTGTCCATAAAAGTCAAAGGATTATTAAAAATTGCGTATTTATTTATAAACATTACTTATTTTATTTACACATATAAGCTGCAAGTTATATTTTGCACCCTGTTTGACAAAATTATTGATATTTTTAAAGTTCCTTTAAATTTTTATAAATAAGTATTAATTTAATGTCTTTCGTGTATTTTCATATGTTGATTTTAAATAAATTTTAATTTAACATCTTTTTTGTATTTTCATACATTGATTTCATGACTCTCTTTTAATACTTTGCCTAAATAGCATCTGTCATTCTACGAGGGGATCTGACAGAATTATTAATTTTTTTAAAGTTCATTTTAATTTTCATAAATAAGTATTAATTTAACCTCTTTTATGTATTTTGATATGTTGATTTAATTTGTCCAAAATGAAAAGACGAAAATCTCTCCATTATGACATGTATATCATAATTATAATATTTTGCAATGTTACTGCAATCATATTTGTCATTTGTTGAATGCTATAAATCTTTGGTTGAAAGAAGTAACATTCTGTCAAATGAATGTGCTTCGAATACAAATAAATTTTTTTATTTATTGTCATTGATAAGCAAATTCAATATATGTGATTATCTGGAACTCATCGATAACGTTGTTTCTTATATTTTTCAATAGAAACAATTGCTAAAGCATTTATGCGTCCATAGCAGTCAAAGAATTAATTAAAAATTGAGTATTTATTTATAAACGTTACTTATTTTATTTATACATATAAGCCATATTTTGAGGGACCCCGTAGAAATATCCAATCAGGCCCTGCACTAACTTAATCCGGCACTGCCAACGTGTTACCATCGGCCATCCAGCCATTGAGATATGAACGGTAGGCTAGTTAGATTCTCTCATGGCAGAGATCATTGATTAGTAGAGACATAGGCCCTATCTATTAAAATTTTCTATAGAATGATTTCTTATATTTTATTCATTTCATGTTACTGATTGATGAAAGTTTACATGTAGATTTTAAATTTATATTTGTAATTATTCTCATAAGAAAAGAAAGATAATGGATAAAAACTATAATATATTTTAGTAATTTTATGTATTCAAAATTTAAAAGAAAACATTAATATTGAGATTTTACTAGGGAGGCCACCCTATAATGAGAACTGCCAATGCATTGGATAATATGGATCAATAGATCGGATAGTTCATATGAAAATTTATGAGGAATGGAACCTAAAACTTTGGTTATTTATCTCATAAAAAGTCGGTAACCGTGCTCCTAATAATGGCAAGAATTTTTCCAAACCATTCACTTTACTCTTTTTACACTTTTTTCACTTTACTCTTCTTAGCTTATACCTTATCACTTCCTTTCAGTTTCACTGGGCTAAACTTAATGTATAGTCCTCTATTTCTTTTGTAATAAATGAATTTTATAAAAATGAAGTCTATTGCTCGTATATTTCTATGTATGTTATCTTTCATATGTAATTTGCTGGATGGCATATACAGATTCAGAGCAATGTGTTTGTGTTTCTCGGAGAATATACATCAATTGTTTAAATTGAATCGGCAGTTGGAAGAAGGAAAAATTCCAAAAAACTTGTTTTTTAGGAAATTAAAAAAAACTATATAACTTATTTTTAAGTTTAATTCAATTCAATTCATTTTTAATTCAATCAAAATAATTTTTTACACAATCAGAATGTTATTTTAATCATTTTGTAGTGAGAAAGTTTCTAGGATTGTACTCTGGCACATAAAATTCAAAAAAGTTAGTGGATTTGTTTCTTTCTTCCAACTGAATGAAAAGAACTGAAGAAGTAAAGAAAAAAATCTCAATAAGACCTTCAAATTCTTTATTCACAAATGTTAAAAACATAATGTCATAAGCCATTGAAAAAAAAACAAAAAAAAATATTTCAGAAGTTTAAAAATTCACAAGAATAAAAGGACATCATAATCTTTTTTTTTTTTTACCTGTGGAGAGGGGCCGGATGGTGAAGGACGGGGATCACCGGGCCGGGCCCAGCACCCCGAAAAACTTTTCAGAAGATTTGCCACATCCGGGACGCGAACCCGGGTCCTGCGTGGCACGCCAATGCGTTACCATTCGGCCATCCAGACTCCCATCATAATTATTTGACGCCAAAAGTGTGCTCAGAAATTTAAACAAGGAAAAAACATCCTTGGAAATAAAAGTCATTCATCGTCATCAGCTGCATTTGTGATAGACTAGGTAAGTCGTCTGGAAATCTTTCTTTTCTGAGGGCATATAGGAGATGATGATCTTTGTTTTGTACTTTGTTTTTCGTTTATGAGTATTTTTTTTTTGTATATGCAGTCTCTGTAGAAAGAGTTATTTCATCCGATAACTTTGGTTTGAAGGAAAATCTCTTATTGGCGATACTATCAATGAATTCTGAGTCTATTACAGAACCCAAGGATTCTTGAAAGGACCATTCAGAGCGGATGAATATTGAAAATACTGGTATTTAGAGATACAAAATTGCGAATGTTTGTCTAAGACAAGAAAATATCAGAAATTAACATAATATTTTTATTTTCATATTTTACGATCCTTTTCCAATCAGGGAGATTACAAAGGGGGCAGGGCCAGTTCCAACCACGGGCCGCAATTCAATAGTTCTTAACACAGATTACTAATATTAGTAATCTGTGTTAAGAACTATTACTATTTAAGAACCACAGATTACTAATATTAGTAATCTGTGGTTCTTAAATTGACTCAATAGTACAACTTCCAGCTCAATAGTTCGTAAATTGACGGTTCATAAAATAGCAAATCCACTGTATAACAATTATGATGTTTTATAATTTAATTACCTCTTATAAAGACATTCACATGTTTAAAAGTAAAAATACGAAAGAGATGGCCAATTATGGCTTTTTTTAATAATTAAGAAAAAATAAAAAAGTAAATTTATGGTCCGATTAAATTTTTCAAAATTTTAATTAGCTCTTATCTAGTGAATTCCGAACTACTGTACGTAATTATGTTTAGATTTTTTAAAAAATATATTTCATCCTCTTATCTGTCAAATTGACAGATAAGAGGATCTCATCTGTCAAATTTACTTCTAAAAATATTTACATTAACCAATTTTTTAAACAGAAATAAAGAATAGGAAGTAAAGATTAACTTCTTTCATATTTTCTATTTTAAAAAATTAAACATGAAGATCGGAAGAGCGGTTCAGCAGGAATGCCGAGACCGATATCGTATCCCGGGCACACCCATAGTTACGTCCCTGCATCTGTATTATAGTTATATCTCACTATATGACCTGACCAATGCCATTTATTTCTTTTAAATGTTACTAATGTCTTCTATTCTTTATTTGTTCTCTTGTTTGAATGTTGATCATATGATCTTGTTTGATGATATGATATCTTTTCATGTTCTTTGGGTTGTTACTGATTTTTGTTTCATTTCCTGTCATCATCATCATCATCATCATCATCATTGTCATTCCTTGCTTCCATCATGCATAGGATGAGTCTGAATATTGTACAAGAAATTATTTCACTTTTTTCCTATCCTCCCACCAATTCTCCTCTTTTACATATTCCATTTTACATCTCTGAGCTCCACATCCCTTGTAATAATGTCTTCCCATCTATCAAAACATCCTAGGGGACAACCAATCTATATATTGGTTGTCCCCTAGGATGTTTCCTTATAACTTCAGATTCAGCATCTGCACTGGTATGCTTTCTTCCTCCATCCTTCTCACACAGCCATACCTTTGTAGTCTGGATCTCTGTAAAATATCTTCCACACTGTCTTGATGTAACTCTTCTCTGATGTTTTTGTTTTTGATTCTATCCCTTCTTGTCTTTTCACAAATGCTTTGGAGTATTTTCATTTCACTTGACTGTAGTCTATTTCTATCTCTACTTATTAAATGATCTCCATCTCCATGTTTCTGCAAATTACAGTACAACTGTGTGAATGACAGAATGATGTAGTAAGAATGAAACTTGGCCTGTGGAGGATGTTTCTGATTGCTGTATATGCTCTTGTAAATGGTTCAAGTAAGAATGAGAAAGACAAGTTCTAGTATGTACTGAATGAATATCATGAAAATGAATGAATTATTATGGCAAGTGATTTGAATAGCAGGGTTGGTGCAGAAAGAAATGATGTAGAAAGTTTAGTTGGGAAATATGGCATTCCTAGATTGAATGACAATGGGGATTGATAATGGTCTGTACCAAGAGATGACTATTGCATTATCTGTACATTATTTTAATATTTAATATATAATTCAAATTTTATCCTGCACATTATTTTTGGAGTATGCATTTATCATTTGGGAAAATTCAATTGCATTAATTTTTTTATATAAACCAAATTGGTTTTAATAAGTGTTAAACTAATTTGACAATTGTTAACATAGTTAACAATTGTAACTCAATTAAAAAGTGTTTTAATTGTTTTGACAATTTAAAATAGCATTTTATAATATGAATAAATTCAAACAGTATAAAACAAAACATTATAAGTATACCAGACATTTAGCATGTTATAATCATAATTAAGTGAGAGCAGACTTCCAATATAGAACATTAACTTTTATTACAGAAGATGAAATATAAAAAATTTCTTATTTTTTGTTCTGTTGCTATTTAAAATTGTTATGAATTTAGGTAAGAAAACAATAGAAAGACTTTTACACTGATTACGAATTACTTTAATGTATGATTAAAAACAGTACAGTACTGCATCTATTGATGTATAATTGTAATTGACATGACATATTTATTGCTGTAGTGTAAAACTTTGATGAACAATGGCTATTTTATATTAATTTAAATTTTATGAAACTCCTAAACAAATAACTACATTATTAAAATATCTTAAGTAAATGATGTCATTACTGAGAATTCTGATAATCATTTGTCCACAATAGAACATTGTTAGTGAAAAGTAGAAAAATTAAAATGCAATAAGCAGGTTAATTGTGATAAATAATATCTTCATAATCATAAAAGCTTAAATAAGCTTAATTGCATTGTGATTATTGCAATTAAGCTTATTTACATATTGATTTGACAAAAAAATTTGATTGAGTTAACATTATGTCATTAACAAAGATGATTACTTCCACTATCAAGGTGTGCTTATGACTAATAAATTTTGTAAATGTGAAATATTAATGTTGAAAGATAAATAATAATTAAAATACAATAATGTAATACTTCTTACTGTAAATATTAAACAAAAGTAAACTATAAGGCAAATAAGTAAGATAAAATTTTTATTCAAAAATATTTATCTTACTTATTTGGCTTATAGTTTACTTTTATATAAAATAAAACAGAAATAAAATAATCTAATGCTAAGCAATGTAATCTGTGTAAAGCATCTATAGTCAAGCCTAATTTGTAATTCATTACAAATTATGCTTGGCTATGTCTGCCAAACTTTAGAATCATTTAAGTTTTTACAAAGTAATTCCTATACTTATTTAATGTACTTTTTTTATAAAATAAATAAGCAGCACTATTTAGGCAGATAAATTAAAAAACTTTTTAATCCCAAAATATTTTCAGCTGCATATACAGCCCTTTTCAGCAATATAGGTCAATATAATACTAATAAAAACATATTGGTATTTAATACAATTGAAAATATATATGATGATGACAGAACATTTTTTTTTAATTTCATTTTACATCAAAAATATTCCATAAAACTCATAATAATTATTAATACAATATATTTAAGAATCATTTCATATGTAGAAACATAAAAATACCACTAAATTAATATTATATCTAAAACTGCCTGTTAAAAATAACATATTCCAATAGTAGTAGCTTTCAATTACAAAAAATGTTTATATTGACAAACTCGTAAAAAAACAGAATTACAATTCATTACTTAATTATTTTCACAGCACTTAGAAATGATAAGTTTAATGAATTATAAAAAACCAAAATATATATGATACCCTGTTATATTGGTTTAAATATTAAAAAATATTACCGTATGTTGGTATTATGAAGCATAATGCAGTAGAGAGAATTTCTGAACATGAGAAGATATATGTCTAAGCAAAACTAATATACTCCTATGGAAATGACAGTCTTGAATACAGTCTGAAGATAAATTGGGAGAAACTAAAATAATTAATCCTAGCTGGACTCCAAGCAAAGATACATAAAAAAAATCTTTGAAATTTTAAAGTTACCATGGGAACATTATTAGCAATATGCAGTTTAAATATTTTTCAAAACCATAGTTTTATATTGCAAATAATGAATTGTAATTCTGTTTTTTGGGATTTTGTTGATATAGATGTTTTTTGTTAATTGGAAACTACTATCATTGGAATATGTTATTTTTAATAGACATTTTTTTAAATACCATTAAATTAATATTATATCTATATTTCTGCATATGAAATAATTCTTAAATATAATGCATTATTAATCACTATGAGTTTTACAGAATACATTCCATTTTTGTGTAAATGAAATTTTTTTAAAAAGTATTCAATTATTATCATATATATGTTCAGTTGTATTAACTATGCTTTTCTTAGTATTGTATTGTACTGCTGAAGAAGACTATATATGCAGTTGAAAAAATTTCAGGATTGAAAAGTTTTTTCAATATATCTGCCTAAATAGTGCTGTTTATTTATTTATTTGGTTTTCAAACTTCTAAAGGAAGTCGTTTAGATTGGGTGGGCAACCTTTTTTTGTAGGGGCTGTATAGAAAAATTTATGGTGGGCCACGGGCCAAAACGAAAACAATTGATGATAATAGTATTTATTTAAAAAAGAGAAGGTACAGATATGTAAGTATACATAGCATTGGTATTAGATATAATAAAATAATGTGGCCCACAGGCCAGAGGTTGCCCACCCCTAATTTAGATACTTGCTTTTAATACTTTTTCTTAATGCACTGATTTTTTCTAATCTCAATTAATACATTATAATGGGGTATACTGGTAAACATGCAAACATACACAAAAAAAAAATTCAAATAAAAGCATTAAAATTCCAATATAAACTAAAAATAAATATAAACAGATAGTGTTGAAAATAAATATATTTGGGCTTTTGTTGTGCTTATTATATTTTTTTAAAATTTATTATAAGAACTACTACTACTACAACTACTACTACTACTACTACTACTACTACTACTACTACATTTGAGCTAAATTTTCAGAATATATAATCAAAATTAGATATTACTTTAATTTCAGTTTAAAAAATAATTTTTGTAACTTTAAAATAATCTTTAATAAAATTTTAATCTGTAAGAAATTTATTTCCTATTATACTGTCTATTATTTCCTATTATTAGTTTGGTTAAAATTCATTAAAAAGACTTTCATTGGTTTTATTTTGTCATCCATAAGAAAATGAACTTCATTTTTGAGGAAAGTTTCATTTCAAACAATCAATTATATTATTTGAAGGTGTAACTTGCTTTCAGTGAAGCATATTTCTTATATCCAATAAAATATTGTCAAAAAGTCAGACCCAAATAAATGTTTTTAATGAATTTCGTTTAAGCTAACAATAAAGAATGAGTCTCTCATAGGAAAAAAAGACTTTCTTAGCAAAATTTTGAAGTTACCAATATTATTTTTTAAACTAAACCTTATATGAATTTCATTTCATTATTCTGAAAATTTAGCTCAAAACATCAAAACAAAAGCCTCATTAGATAAGTCTTTATAAAAGTAAGATAAAGGCTAGATATACCATATCAATATACTTGTATAAGTAAATCTGATAACAGGTTTGTATTAATAAATATTTTATAAAAATTATTCTTAATTTACTAATTTGTAAATTTAACAATTTCAATATTTATTAATTAGTTATAATCTTCAAATAAATTACAGTTGAAACTCTTTAATCTGACATCCTTGGGGCTTAACAAATCCCCCAAACCACAGAAAATGCTGGATTACAGAATTTACTCTCTAAGAATCTTTATATAAATATATGCCTAACTTCTAGGTTCTGAGGTTACAGTTACTTATGATAAAAATAATAAAAATAACCTTACATCTTTATATAAACAATAAAAATATTATGTTGCATATAAACTGCATGTTATAAATATGTCCAAAAAATACAGTATTTATATAGTACTGTAATTTGTTTAAAACAGAAATAGAATCAATTTTATAAAAATCAATCACAATTTAAAAAATTATTTGTTATAAAACTGAATATGGAAAATTTTAATGATTCAGCAAAAAATATATTGTAAATCTAAACAGCAGTTTAATCTTATTAGAATATAAACAAGATGGCGAACTTCCAGTAATGATCTTCATTATATAAATTACTTTTATTTTAATGTTAAACTACTGTATATGGCAATTTCTATAATATATTATTGACATTTTTCTTATATTTGAGCTAATAATGTATTTTTATAAAAAAATTATTAAAAATTTGCATAAATCTTCAATAAAGAAATTTTTGACTTATACTTTTATCTGAAATGGAGATCATTAATTGTAATTTTATAAACAAATCCATTAAATAATTTTCATTTTATTATTATTTTTTTATTTTTTAGTTATTACATAAGTTAAATCATACAGAAAACACCAACTTATTGTCAGTGTGTTGTTTTGTAAAACCCTACATGAGTCAAAACATATGTATGTCTCTTTCGTTTGGTGAACATATATATGTCAGAGGATACCTTATACCAGGCTTGGCCAATCTGCAGTCCCTAGGCTACATGCAGCTTACTGCCATCTTTTATGTGGCAAGATAATTTATATATTGACTAATATCTTCTTTATAATGCAAAAAAGCCATTTTTCTGTAATTTACTGTTAAAAAGATGTAAAAAAATAACCATATTTACTGTTAATTTTTAATAAATTTTTATGAAATTTGATACTCTGTATCAAAATTATATAAGCAAACAAATATAAAATAACACATTATATAATATATATACAGTGATACCTCGGATCACGAACGTCTCGGTTCATGAACAAATCGGTCTACGAACACCATTTGCAAACAAATTTTGCTTCGCTTTACAAACGATGCTTTGGTTCATGAACACACACGCACGGAGTGCATGGAGCACACGTGACTCGCGGCGCATAAAACCCTGCGCACAGCCTCGCCCTCAGTAGCAATCCAGTTCGCCCAGCTCACATGAGTACAGTAGAATCCCAACAAGTGTTGATATTTTAGTGTTTTTCTTTATTTAATTAAATTTATCCTTATTATGGTTCTCAAAAAAGTTAAAAGTGTTAGTGAAGGTGGTGTTAAACATGCTTTATTCTAATATTACTGTTATATTTATTTCCTTTCTGTATTATTTCCACACATTAAAAAAAATTAAAAGTATTAGTGAAGGTGGTGTGAAACATGTTTTCTTCAGCTCCCAAAAAGTTAAAAGTGTTAGTGAAGGTGGTGTTAAACATGCTTTCTTCTGTTACTGTTATATTTATTTCCTTTCTGTATTATTTCCACACATAAAACCATATTAAGTGTTAGTGAAGGTGGTGTTAAACATGCTTTTTTCTAATATTACTGGAGTGTTAGTGAAGGTGATGTTAAACATGCTTTCTTCTAATATTACTGTTGTGTGTTAGTGAAGGTGGTATTAAACATGCTTTCTTCTAATATTACTGTTAAAAGTGGTGTTAAACATGCTTTCTTCTAATATTACTGTTATATTTATTTGGTGGTGGTGTTAAACATGCTTTCTTCTAATATTACTGTTATATTTATTTTCTCTCTGTATTATTTCCACACATAAAGCCATAACATGTTAAAATTTTCCTAGGAGATGTTAAACATGCTTTCTTCTAATATTATTGTTATATTTATTTCCTTTCATTAAACATGCTTTCTTCTAATATTACTGTTATATTTATTTCCTTTTTGAATTATTTCCACACATAAAGCCATAACATGTTAAAATTTTTTTCTAGGATAATTTCCACACATAAAGCCATAACATGTTAAAAATTTTTTCTAGGGAAAAAACGTATTATTTGGATTTACATTAATTGCAATGGGAAAAATTGACTCGGATGGAAAAAACGTATTATTTGGATTTACATTAATTGCAATGGGAAAAATTGAACAAAAACGTATTAGGGGATTTACATTAATTGCAATTGGGAAAAATTATTCAAAACGTATTATTTAGATTTACATTAATTGCAATAGGAAAAATTGATTCGGATTGAACTTTCGGATGACGGCAGGGTCAAGGAACAGATTGTGTTCGTGAACCAAGGTATCACTGTATAAGTCAAGGAACGGATTGTGTTCGTGAACCGAGGTATCACCGTATTTATATTAGAGTTTAAGCAGTTTTTGAGATTAGTAAAATAGTTATCAAGGAACGGATTGTGTATCGTGAACCGAGGTATCACTGTATAGATCGGAGAGGAACGGATTGTGTTCGTGAACCGAGGTACCACTGTATATATTTTATTTAGATTGTGGTAAACCAATGTACTACTGTAATGTTTTATTTAATAATGTGGCCCATAAAAAATTGGAAATTCTCCATCTGGCCCTCAGAACAATTTCAGTTAGCAGGAGTTGCCCTATATAATATTAGTGTGTCATAAAGACATAATATAGTCAAATCCTGATAAGACTCCACCATCCGTTCGGCGAGATTTTGGCAGTTAATTGGGGTTGGCAGTATATTGAAAAAACGCATAGTATAGAAATGAAAATGAACTCAGAATTTATTAAATTTAATAAATACAGTACATTTGTACTGTATTTATTAAATTTAATTAATATATTTAGCATCCAAACTTAACATTTCTAAAAACTATATACAGTGTAGTATATGTATCGTATATCTATAATACTATATAGAAAACATGTCCTTTTAGTGTTCTGATCCTCTATTTTGAGTTTTCTGTAAAGCCCAATGTACATAGCTTACTGTACAGTATCCTTATTTTACCAGTATGCAATAAATGATGGAAACGATCTGGTTTTTACGATCCTAAATTTTCTATAACCTAGATGTGAATTGGGCTAAAGAGACAAATGATTAATATTAACTCCATCTCTCCCACTGATTACAAATGAATCCAGAGTGCTTTTAATATTGTATATAGATTACTGATGAACTTTGGGATGTAAGTCACCTTACATGCCCCTGGCAAATTAATGAGGACAAATACAATATCAAAAGGAATATTTGTTCAGACATTTTTATTGGTGGATGGCAGATGGCATCTTATTGGGGTTTACCTATTCCATTAACATAGGGAAGATCCGTTCCACCAAATTTCTTGACAGTCAGTGAGAGAGGCGTCTTATCGGGGTATGACTGTATTAAAAATAATTATAGTAAAGAATAAGCACATAAGTTAGCTGTAAAGCATTTGCTTATCATCTTGGAGGATCTTGGTTCAATTTTAAGTCCCATATCTCCAGTTTTTCCAGTTTTTTGGATAAACTGGAAAAAAAAGCTCAGCTCATTAACTAAAACTAACCTAATAAGCACATTTAAATATGATAAAGGATAAAATTAGGAGAAAAGTGTTTGTATTTTTGCATTATAGCTTTATCTACTTTGATCAGTATATTTTTATTTTAAGTTAGGGAATCTCAATAGAAGTATGGATCTACATAGGTTGGAGATTGTCTGTATATTTAATATTTTTAAATAATATGATTAACAAATAAAAATGAAAATGTTAATTATTGTTAGAAATAATAAAAATTAGAATCAAAATAAAAATTATAAATCAAAATTAATCAATTTAATAATAAAACTTTAAATTTAAAAAATCAGAAAATATTTTCTATTGGATCCTATTTTGAGAGAGAGAATATTCTGCAATTTTTTCATTAATAATATGCACAACAATAATTTGTAATATGTAAAATTAAAAATACTGATTAATAACTCATAAAAGAATTAAGAAGTTTATATTAAAATTAGATCATTTATTTATTAAATTTGTTAAAATATTGTTAAGTCTAACTTCAGAACTGGCTAACATAAGTGTTGAGAAGGTTATGGGAGTGACAGTGAAACTTAAAACATGTCAGACCAAGAGAATTACCAGATCACAGAATTTCGGACTAAAAAGTTTCAATCTGTACTATATTATGAATCAATCAATATTATGATTATAATAAATTAATTATTATAATCGAAATATATTATCAAATTACATAAAAATGCATATCCATTATTTTATGTATATTTAGTTGAATATATGAAACTTTAAATATTTACAAATTCATTATTTTCTGAACAATTTTATTCCATTTTTTTTTTTGTGAAGGTTTTTTTTGTAATATAAAGTGATAAGATTAATGGTGATACCAGTTTCATTATAATTTTATTGGATAAAATAAGAAAATATAACATATAAAACTATATAGAAAACTGATTATACTATTTTTCACTACTTAGTGAACAATAATAAGAAAAATAAATAAACTAATATGTACTTTCAGTAAAATTTAACAGACATTATTTAAAATAAAATACCAAGAATTTTAAATATAACATTAAAATTTAAAGATTTAAATAACAAAATTTATGATTTTTATAATTATATTATTTAATATTTAAAGTATTAAATAAAAAAAAAAATAAATAATTATTAAAAAAAAAATAAATTTAAATTTTTTTTATTAAAAAAAAAAATAATATTTTTTTAATAAAAAATTATAAATGTCAATAAAATGGTATAAATATCAAAATGCAAATGGTCATTAAATATACATATTAATCAAAGTACTCAAGTAAATTCATATTTAGTTTAATATCTATCAGAAGGCTGAAAACGTGTTTCAAGATTCAATCTCGAATCTTGAAACACATTTCTAGTATCTGATTTTCATATAGTAATCTAAGCCTCATTAATTTTAATAAAACATTTACAAAATTAGCTTTTCAAGATATAATATCTTATATCACTTTGGAGTATAAAAACTCATCAAAACAAAAAATTTTTTTAAATTAAAAAAATAATTGATTATTTTGAAAAAATCTGATATTTTCGAACTAATTGAAAATTTTCACTTAGTCCTAAATATTTTAACAATAATGACATTTTAATCATTATTAATCAACTCTGATTTCTCCAACTTCATCTACGATTATTTCTTGAACCGAGTAAGATCTTATTTTCTTTGACTGTTTAATGCCGAACTTATTATATAAAGATGAATGCAACGAACTACAGTGGTACCTTGGTTAACGAATGGTAATCCGTTGCAGGATTACCTTCGTTATCCAAGGCGCGATTCCCCATAATATTTAATTGAAATAATATGTTAAGTAGGGTACATTTTTGTTACTATTTAAAAAACTGTAATTTCATTATGATAACTTTATTTAACCTATTTTTACTATCAATAAAAAGTTTCTTCATTGTGTTTTGTCCCTGAAACCATTATTTTTGTATATAATTAATCGAATAATCTGACAGCTATTAGAATACCAAGGTATTCTAATAATTATTCTTATTCGAAAAAACAACCACTGATGATGGCTTCGTTAAGCCGAAAGTTCTACAGAAATAAAAATTTAATTTTTTGTTTTTCATGTGTTTTTTTCTAATAAATAAAATTTATTTGAAAATTTTTTATTTAGAATCTATATAATATATTCATACAAAGTAGTCAATGATTATAACACAAAATTTGTTTGAAATTTGATTAAGCATGCAAAAGCAGGTTTGGTTCTTATGTGTGAATCTTTATATGTATTCTTATAGATAAATATATCTCTTCACAGCTTCATGGTTCCTAACCACGAAATATAAAGGAAATCTCTTATATAAGAAATCTTTTTGCATATTATTGAGAAAAACTTTTTATGATATATTTTACTTTATTAATTGGAAAAAAATATTTATTTGGCTTATGCTTGATTAATCTAATGTTGGGTTGGTTTACTGGTTTCACCTAGACAAGCCAGTTTTTCCATTTGATTACTAATTGCTAGTTAAACTTCATAAAAATATGCTTTTATCTGTTAAATTCAATTTAAAGTATATGTTATTTACAGGAATCAAAATATGTAAAAATAAATGAAAATTTTAAGTTTCACTATTTTAATATTTTTTTATTGGTAGTTACTACATTTATTGTAAAGAGAATTATTGTACCCATGCTAAATTAGATGTATTATTGATCTGTATAGTATACTATTGTATCATTTTTCTTTTCTAAATATCAATAGCTGTAATGTTGTAAATAATTACCTTATATACTCGTGTATTAGCCTAGGTTTTTTTCTCAAAAAAATTTCTGAAGTGGGAGAGTCAGTTTATACATGGATAAAAAAAATCAACTTTTTTTTGGCTGGAGAAATTGAAGTAATAAGACAAAAGCCAATAACTTATTGAGCGTCTCCTGAAGACCAGGAAGGAAATTTTGTAATAATTCATTTAATATGACTCTTCTGAAGACCAGGAAGGAAATTTTGCAATAATTCATTTAATACAATACCAAGTAAAATTTTATCTTACACCAAAGCAGTCGAGCACATTGCACCACCGACTCCAACTTGTGTCTATTACCATAATCAGGTAGGCAACGCCATGTGCACTATACGACGCGACACAAAAACTCTCGACAATCAATCAAGAATCTTACTTTGGATTCATATTTGGGTGAAAAATGGGTTTATCAAAACAACTTGAAGGTCAGGTATGCTAGGAAAATTTATTAATATTTAAATTAGAAATTAAGTTATTACATAGAACAAAATACAATCATTGATTATGATAGATTATTATTTTTTTTAAAAATGGCCCAAATAATTAGGCTGATGGTTGATGTGAAGTGTTGTATAGATTTCTATTCAACAAGTTGTATGATAAAACTATCATTTACTACCGGAAAGATCTGAATTCCATAGTTCCATATGTTTTTAAACAGATTTCGATCCTAACTGTCAATCTCCATTCTTGAAGAACTCTAGTTGACTCAGTTAGACAAATGACTACATGATAAAGCATTAGCTTGCTATCTGGAGGATCTGAATTCAATTCTGAGTCCCACATTTCATGATTTTTTCTTGAAAAGTCTGAGTCTAGCTCATTAAACATTATTCTTCACCCAATAACTGACATCATCATGTGTGTTACCTTTGAAATTGCTTCACTGTTTAGTAGCTTTCCAGATTTAAAGTAGCATAAAAACCCAAAGAGATATCCAATCATGATGTCAGCAGTCCACAGCAGATCTTGTAATTGTTCTGTCATTCTCATGTCTATCCATAGAAATCTGATATTGCTATTTAGGAGAACCTTGTAATTGCATGTAAATATTAAGATGTAAATGTTAATTCATACCTGCATGTTTATTTATTAAATGCTAATAAAAGAAGTAAGGATAGTTGAATTGATTACTATTGCAGATAGGAATAGATATTATTAACAAACACATCTCAAAAACTTGGTCACAACCTTTGGGTATTTTAAATAAAAAAGAAATTTTAGTATTTACAGGTACTCCACTACTTATAATAGTATTATTGATATTAATATATGATTATTAAAATATCAATATCATATATAAACCAATCATATATACAGTTGATTCCACTTAATTGGGACACATTGGAACTAATCCATTTTGGACAAATTAACAGCGGCGCATTATGGCTTGGTGGGCCCCCGGGCAAATTTGAATTTGGGGGCCCCAAATATAATGTCAAAATTTCTTCGGGGGGGAAATTCCACGCCTCTGGTTTATTCTTATCCATGCAAAAAGTTAAATAATTATAATTGTAGATATAATTTTATCAAAAATAAATCAAAATTACATGTATGCCATTTATAAAGAACTTTTGTATATAGATTAACCGTAATAGTAATGTCATTTCCAATGCATAATTTTTCTTAGCCTAAAGATTTTCCAATGTAATTTTTAATTCTTTTAGATACATTGAAAGATCGCTCTGCCGATGCGTTAGAAACAGATACGGTTAAATATATTTTTATATTTTTAACTTTGTTACGGGTTTTTAAAAATTTAAAATACATTCATCATCTCATTTGGCTAACTTTTTTTTAAGTTGATATTTATTAATATGGCAAAATAATTTAAAATATTTTGATAAGCTTCGACACGTCTTTGAATGTCTGACTACAGCGTAATATCCAAACAAATCACTATAAATCCTTGTTTGTCTACCAGTTGAGCAACCTCATTTCCATCCTTTTTCTTATCAAAATGTAATTTTCTTTTGCCTTTTCTCCCTTTGTCTGACTCACAATTTTTGTTGTTTGTTAATGAAAAACATTTTTATTAATATCAAAAAATTCATAGTTGTTTCGAATGTCTTCCAATATGTATAAAGAAAACGATTTTAAAAGATTTATGGCATTGTGTAAAAAAGAATTTTTATTTTGAAGACTTTTACTAGTTGCATCCAATCTTTGTAGAATTGCATTTCGTATGAAAAGTATTGTTTCAAAATGTTCAAAATTTTCATATAACTTATTACATTTTTGCTTCTAATTTTGTTACGGGTTTTTCGTTACAATCTTCAAAAATTTTAAATAAAGATTCTTTTATGGCCAAAATATTCAATTTAATAGCTAAAATTGCATCTGGTCTCGAGGACCATCTTGAAGAACAATTTTTTTTTTTAATATTATATTATTTTTGCAGTTTCTTTTATTTCAGAAATTACAAAATTTTGTTGTTTCTGAAAATATTAACCAAACTTTGTTTTTTATGGTATTATTAACTCTACTTAAATAGAAATGGGATTCATTTAATTTTCTTGTAATGATTTTTTAATCACAATTTAATTTCCGATTTTTTTACTACAAAAATCGGTTTATAGATTATTAATTTGGGCGTTTGGGGCCCCCTGTTGATGGGGGCCTGAGGCAATTGCCCTTTTTGCCCATAGGATAACGTGCCACTGCAAATTAATTGGCTGCCTCAAATAAACAAATTAATAATAAATTCTAAAATAAAATATGTAATGTGTATGTAAATAAATAAATAGGTAAAAAAATAATAATCAGGTATCTATTTTAATGCTTTATTAAACCAAAATATAGAAAATGGGCTGCTGATATTCAAACCTCACCCATTAACCATAGAAAACCATTGATCTAATCTTCTTCAACTTCTGGATCCTTTCCATCATGCTTTCTTTTGGATGTTCGACTTCTGGATCCTTTCCATCACGCTTTCTTTTGGATGTTCCCGGAATTCCTTCTGTAATGCCCACTTCTCACGCAATTGATTTTCTTGTTGTAGGAGACGTGCTATGGTGGATTTTGGTACACCAGTTATATCAGTGAGTCTATGATGGCTTGTATTAAATGGCTGGCTTTTAATTTTATCCAGAAAAGCAATTTTATATATTAAATGGCTGGCTTTTAATTTTATCCAGCAAAACAATTTTACTTGAAAGTGTAACTCCTTGTCATCTTGGCAAATATTTAAAAATTTTAAATAAAATTGACACTGTAAAATGAATATTGCTAGGTACACTATATAGTAATGGTAGACTCTTAAGCAGATGCATGATGATAAATAACTGATTTGCATCATGCTAGTGTTGCCAAATAGTCTATGTAGTGTTGATATACTTTTGAAAAATCCCTAAAATATGTCAAAAATTGCTAAATTCCTTTTTTGCTACTGTCCCAATTAAGTGTTTAAATTATGTATTAGTTTATTAATTTGGTTTCAGTTCTTTGAGATTTGGACCAAAAAGGCAGCTGTCCCATTTAACTGGTAGCTCAATTAAGCAGAAATGACTGTATTTGATATATGATTGGTTTTTTTGACCTAGTGTTATAAGTTGAAAAAATCAAGTTAAAAATGATCAACAATGGTACACATCAACATATAAAAATTAATTCCTCCTGAATATCCATGCTCATTTCTAATCTAAAGCTGAGTTACTGGATAAACACACAAGCAGTTTCATAAAGAACTAAAATTACCTTCTTAAGTGTCAAAAACAAATAGCACTAATGAGGCAGTACAGAAAAATCACTTCTCACAGAAACAGATTTTAATTACTGAAACATTTTCAGCAGAAACTTAGCCCTCTTCAGAAATTATATTATATTTAGATACTATACCATTACAAAAGACCATATTGAACATACATTCAAATTATTTAAATTCTACATAGAATATTAAACTTCTGTATATAACAGTATTATAAAATAAAAATAAGCATAATATAAAGACACAAATAAAAATAATAAAACTGTAATTATTTATAAATTATGATGCCAATAATATATTATTCTAGTAATGTTTGCTTTACTCTGCTTACTATATACTTTTCTATATTTTATTATGTGCCAGATACATCCATGTTTTTGGGAAGCCTTTATAATCATTTATTACATTTCTATTATGGCTTCTCTTTATTATCTCAAAAGCCTCTTTAATAAAACTTTCCCCCTTAGGGGTATTGCTACAGATAATTAGCTTTGCTTTATCCTAACGAATAATTAAATCACATTCCAGATAACAATATTCCCTAACATCATATTCATTTTACCTACACAGTTATCCTCTTGTTCTGATATCTGTATCATTTGCTCTATTACATATTGTGATGTATTGGAAAATGTTAAGCTTAATCAGTTTAATTCTTTCAATAAGTGAATTATTATTTGATTACTAATTTTTAAATAAATTAATTATTATAATGAAATTTTTCTAATTTTTCTTTTAAAAAATTATTTTCTTTTCTTTTAATTTTCTTTTAAAAAATTTGATTTATTTTTGTGAATAACTTATCAGAATCAGTTTTTTTTTTTTAGAATTATAATCTAAGACAGTTATTTGAAGAAAATTTTATAATTCTTAAATAAAAGTAAAGCTGCACTAGTATGTTTGTTTACTCTTAGATTTGAATTCTTAAATTACTCAACATTTAATATCTGGAAAATTCAAAATCAATTGATTAGAAAGAGGCTAAATATATAATAATCATCATAAACTGCCAATTAAAGTAATATTATTATTCTTAGGAATTAATCTTATAGTTTAGGTAGTGTATAGTTTAACAAATATTTTTAAGGCTATTTCTCTGAAGTTATGCCTCTTTATTACTACACTTTTCTATTACACCTAAAATGACAATACAAAAAAACCATAGAACAATTACAAAATTATAAAAAACTTAAAAACCATCATAAAATAAAAACATGGTATTCTAGATATGAATTTCGGCAGCATTCCCTCTTCAGTCTAGTCACACTTCCATGTTTACTGTAAAAATCATTATATATATTACAGATTTGTTTTATTAAAAAACTTAACTCACAAATTAAAACTTAGAATTACTGTATTTCTGTCCAAAAGAAAATTTCAAAACACATATAAAGACTTCTTAATGTTACATTTTACAAGTTTCCTCTTTATAAATTATTGTCTCAGTTGTTATTCTTAAATAATCTTTCTTCCACATTTTTTACAATGTTAAATTCAAATCCAAACATATATATAATAAATTTTATTTCTTTAAATTAATTTCACTATTTATAGAATTAAATGTATGTATAAATAGTGAAATTAATTTAAAGAAATAAAATATATCTAGGAAACCTGGCAAGTTCTCTGTCCCATACAGGGCAATAATTTCACTTGTGTTGCCAACTAATGGCTCTTTCTAACTTATTTAAACAAACAATCTGGAGAAATATCCCAGCTCTCTGTGTAACAGTTAACATTAGATGATGTAGACCATAGTTGATGTAGTATTAAACTATATTTTTTTTGCTTAAAAAAATGTTGAAGATTATTTTTATTAGTAGTTTAATGATGTAGACCAGTTGTTAATGGTTGAAAACATTTCTTTTATGTAATAAAAGTATTTTTCTGCATAGTGCTTTAGTTCCCTTTTTTACATTGATTAATAGCAGAATGTCTACAACCTTGGTAACCTCAGCTGAGCCAGCAAAGGTTTTCTCAAACTTAATAGCATGTTATCCGCACCATGGAAAAGCTAGCGTTTCTCCAGGAATATCAGATCAATGATGTTTTCCCAATGATCATCCATTGGATTAAACTGCCTGTATGTACACCCAGTTTCTTATTGCATGTTAAGGAAAGGTCCTTACTGATCGCAGTTACAAAAACTAGGAGGAGAATATTTAGCCTTTTTAAAGAAGTTCAACAAGCTAAATGGAACCTGTGTACACTGACAAACAGGAGAAAAAATGCTGTAGAGGCAATAAAAAAGGACAGAACAGCGAGACTTAGGGAGAAACTTAGAATGAACTACAGGAATACCTCGATTATCGCAGTTAATGTTCTCTCCACGGCAGACTGGAACCAACTGATTTGTTCTTTGATCCAAATCCCTGTTCTACATTTCTATAAAACAAATAAACATCTCTCCCTTTTTCCCGGGAAGACGATCTCTTAACCTCTGTCTAATAATTCTGCACAACCCCTCCGAACACCTGCAGATGTCGGAGTTCCCGTGCAGCTTACTTCAAACGTGTTTATTTTCATTTCAGGGGATAGTGGAGAACGGAGTATTTCGGACCCTGCCGGAGAAGGGACCTCCTCACCTGATGCTGACTATAAAATTGTCGACTCCGATAACTTACGATCGGGCGAGAAGTGACATTCTCCAGCGGGCCGGACCTCGGGTCATCACAGTAAGACTGGTCTATACTTACAACTCGCATTAATCGAATATTTGCTCACACTAAATGAAAAACGGTATCATTTTTATAAGTCACACTAATCGAATATCGCATTATTCGAACTCACACTAATCAAGGTCTACCTGTATCAGATAAATCCAGTAAAACATGCACTATGAAGAATTCCTGACATCTCAAAACTATACTAGTATTAATTGGTTTCTTTATTATTAATAAAGAAATGAATCAGTTGGACATGCAGTTTGAATTACAAAATGTGAAATCAATATTCATATGAAAATGTTGTAATACAGTATGGATCCTTCTAAAAATTGCACATAACTAGACAAGTTACAGATGAGTTTCTTCATCCTGGAAAAGATATTGCCAGGGAATTGAAGATATAACTAAAGCATCCAGACTAGTGAAGATAATGTCCAAAGGGAGTTATTGCAAGGCTAATATTATAAGGCTGCCAGATGGCAGATTATTAGTATTTTAAAGGAATTCTTTTGAATACACTTTCTTGGGTCTACTTTTTATTGAGGGATCATCTTTCTCAAAGAGGCAGTCAGATTTCAATGGACATATTTATCATGCTATCAGGAGAATTGGGACCTTTTAAGATAGTGATCAGTCAGTCAAATATCAAATGGGCTGTAAGTAATTTTAAGCCTTTAAAATCTGCTGGATGAGATGGTATTCTGCTAATGATTTTACAACAGTGCAATGACCTACTAGCCTTGCTTCTTGTGCTGTGTATTTAGGACCTGTTTAGCTTTTGGCTATATGCCATGGTCCATGGTTGACTTGTAGTGAATGATCTTTTAGCTACACTTAATGGGAAGGGTTTCTTCATTGTTGGCTGTGCCGATGACATAGCCATCATTGTGGTAAGACTGAGATGCTTAAAACAGCTCTCAATACAGTTTCTAAATAGTGTGATAATGCTGAATTAACTGTTAATCTAACAAAGACTATAACTGTACCTTTTATATACAAAGATAATTGATGGGACTTATTGAACCATCACTTTTTGGCAACAGGTTATAGCTTTCTACTGAAATCTTGATGAAATCTTAACAAATACCTTGATGTTATGTTAGACAAGGGATTGACTTGGAAACCACATACAGCTTATATTGTTCTAAAGACTTGTAAAGCCCTATGGACTTGTAGAGGTATTTTGGGTAAGATGGGGACTAAAACCAGGGTTGCTATATTGCATATATACCATCATTGTAAGACTCATTATTACCTATGCTGCCATTATTTGGTAGCAAAGAGTTTGCCACCAAATAATGCAGCATAGGATTGTTACAGGGAATCTATCATCTTAGAAGACATCTTCACTTAATTGTGATTGCTGATAGTCTCAATTGTAAGAGATATCAGGAAGAGATGAAAATCCTCTTCACATTTTGTGTGAATGTGTGGTCCTTTCAGGGTTAAGGTTTGATCTTCTAGGTTGCATTTTTATACACTGGAAGGTCTTTTTACTGTCCCATTGAACAAGAAAAGATATTTCATGAGTGAGATGGGATTTCTTATGATATGATTCTGTTAGAAGTGCACAATAGATCATTGGTTGATTGCAGTTCTAGGGCTGTTTAAAGCTTTCATTTCCTACAATCTACTGTACAGTCTAATGTACAGTACTGTACAGTAATGTGTAAACTCATCTGCAGATGAGTTTACACATTATAAAAAAATGTTTTACAGAGAATGAATTTTGAAAAAATTTAGATATATTATGTAAGTGAAGTAAAAAATATAAAAAAAATTAAGTTTATTCAATTTATTATTCAAATTAACCAGATTTTATTATATTTTAGACTTTATAATTTTTAGACTTTATTATAATTACAGTAATTAAAATATGTAAAATATATATGATAGTTAAAAATGTTATGGCTATGGCCCAGGCTGCACTGAAAACTGCTGATTATGTGACTTGTGGGCTTTCAGTTTGACATATCTGCTTTATCTTGGAAATTGCATAGATAATCATCTAGTTTTTTGGAACATTCATTTGTATTCAATTTACTTTTGCTCTTTTTTTAGAAGAGGTTCTGATACAAAAATTATACCCAGAAGAGCTGGCTAAATATTCATACCTACATAAATATAATTTTTAATGCATATTTTTAGCTTATGTAATGCATTAGTATTAATTAAACTATTATTATTTACAGAGTAAAATTTACAGCAAGTCTTCTAATTTTGGCTAAAAGCTTCTGGGAAATGAGAAAACTGGCTGGACAGACTCATAAATCAGAATAAAAGACAAATTTTTCAGACATTGGTAAAACAATTTAGTCAATTTGCAAAATTGCCAGCATTTTGTGAATTTGCTGATTTTCTTGGTTTGGCTGAAACATATATGACCTATGTTTTTACATTCTGTGTTATCTCAAAAAGGAAAGATTTCCAGACCATGTTTATCAGTGGCGTAGCTGACGGTCAGCAGACCCCATGACGCGGGGGGCCCCAACTCACCCTGAAGAAAAACCTCTAAAACCTAAACAATCAATCCCCAACAATCTTGATTTTGATGCAGAAGAGTTAAACCTATTTAACACAGGGTGTTGGTGTTTGTTAGCTGGAACTCTAAAACTTAATTAGCACTAATTTACAAATAAAATTACATTCATTTAAATCAATGTAAATCTGTTTAAAAGTTTTACAATTTGTATATACAGTCAAAGCTCTTTAAGCTGCCCCTCTATAAACCGCCACCCTTGTTATTTGCCTGATGAAAGCCAATAACAAATCTCCTCCTTTATGTTAAAACATGAAATTCCCTCTATAAACTGCCACTCATTTCTGGAGGCAAAACCATTTCGTTAGTAGACAAATCAGTTGTTTAAACCGCCAAAACAATCGAATGGCAAGGTCAACCAACACAAATAGAAACACTAGAGAAGATGGCAATTAAGTAATTTATCTGTTAACTTTTATTAGACGAATCTTGCACCTGTGACTATTCACATCCCTGTTTTCAAAATGAGCTATTCCAAAACTTTAAACGGATTTTTACAAAATAACCGTTTAAAATAGGAGAAGACTGGAGAGCCATAACCTCGACTTTGCGGAAGAAGAAGAACAGTTTAAACCGTTTTTTTATAAATCAACTGTTGTGAGTATCGTTGCTGTTTCTTACTCGGAAAAATGTCAAAAACGACATTAGATGTTCACGAAAAGATTTTAATTTGTGAATATAAAAATAAAAATCATTCTGCTATTCAGCAATTTATTTCTGATCACTTTTCAAGCCTTTTAAAAAAAAAAAAATCAGCAGACGAGCAATTGGTGACATTCTGAAAAGCAAAGAAAAACGGATTGGAATGGAAAAGTCATTACATTCTATTAAAAAGATCAAAAGTGGAAAGCATGAAAAGTTGGAGAATGCACTTGTAATGTGGATAACCCAATAAGTACAGTGCAGTGACAGATGAAATCATAAAAGAACAGGCAAGAATTTTTGGAGATAAATTTAACATCGAAAACTTTTCTTACAGTAATGGATGGTTACAAATGAAATTTAATTAAATGAAACAATGTCATTCTAATCTATACATGTTTTCTCACATGTTACCATAAACCTTCCATAAACCGCCACCCTCCTTTACTGCCAGAGAGGACCTTCGAACCGATGATGGCGGCTTAAAGAGGTTTGACTGTATAATAAAATTATTTTCACCTATATAAAGTTTCATATATTAACATTATTAATAAATTAATTTGTGTTAGGCTTTTTTTATGTCGACATTTTTATAAATAAACGTTGACACCCAGAGTTACAGGGTTTTGATTGTTAATATTTAAGCAAATCAATTTTACGCCAACATTTATTATAAATGTACTAAAATTATTTTCACCTATATAAAGTTTCATATATTAACATTATTAATAAATTAATTTGTGTTAGGCTTTTTTTATGTCGACATTTTTATAAATAAACGTTGACACCCAGAGTTTTGATTGTTAATATTTAAGCAAATCAATTTTACGCCAACATTTATTATAAATGTACATTGATGCCCTGCATTACAGAGTTTAGATATTGATATAATTTATTTCAAATGCTAAATTAAAAAGAGGGGTCCCCATCGACATTTTTGTGGGACTTCTCAGTTTTCAGCTATGCTGTTGATGTTTATGTGAACTTTTTGCTTCATTTTGATGAATATCATTTGTAATTTAAATTTGGCCAAAGTTTTAAGAACACCCTATATACTATAACAAAATGATCAACAGTAAATGGTTTATTTAAATAAAACAAATAAAAAAAATATAATTGATATTTATTATTTACATCAATAATCATAATTATTATTGCATTTTTATTGTGTAAATTAAAGTAAATTTTTGCTATAAAAATAGACTAAAAGCTTAGAAAGCCAATAGAGATGACATGGTGTTTTCTCCCAACTGTCTGCTGAGTACAGCTGTGTGTTGTTTATGTTAAATAACTTTCTTTTCTCTGTTTATTAAATATTAGTCTTCTAGACAATATAGAGTCATTTCAAATGAAGGATTATTGGTGAAGAAAATTATGGATGCTATAATTCAATAGAACATGAAAAATAAATTTCTTTTAAATAAAATGAAAATATTAGTATTAATTAATATAAATGAATATGCCTTCTTTAAAACATTTAATGTTTTTTTTTAATTTTAATGATGATTAATGATTTTATAAAAGAAAAATGATGTATACAGAATTAAATTCTTTTGCTGGGCCAAATTTGCCAAAATTTGAAATTTTTTTATACACTCATAGAGTAAATGATAAGAAAATTCCAACTAGATATCTTAAAAAATAAAGAAATATTGTGATTTATACGAATTTACAAATTTTTAAAACATTTATGAATACTAATATGTCATTTAGAGAAATCAAAACTACAGGTATTAGGGGGCAAAAGTGTTAAAAGTTGAAAACATTCCATCATAAAAAATTTTAAAATGATATTTAAGAAAATAATACAGGAGCACCTTGATTTATACAATTCCAAGTTTTTACAGATTTGACTTTGTATTAAAAAATTTTAATATGAAAGTATTCAAAAATCATCTTTATAATTTATTAAACAATGCAATGCTGCACTTTTACACTGTAATATAATAGCAATGATTACTACTGCTGTAACAAATACTGTAGTCAACATTACTATTTACTAACATAACAATAGTTAATATCAACTATATAATGTTATCTTACATATATTTGGGAAGTCTTGCATTTTATAAATGAATAAGAGAAATATAAATATCAACAAATGTCATTCATAATTAAATCAAGGGTCCATGAAAATTAAAGGATTAATTTCCAAGGGAAAATATTTATCTTATAATATCTGTTTCCTATATTTGGATGATTTTGGGATCACTTAATATTATTAAGTTAGCAACTAATCTATTATATTAAATATGAAGTTGAAATTTTCTATTGTTATTTTTCAATTAAAGGAAAAATTGATAAAAATTAAAACTTAAAAAAATTTAATGCTTATAAATAAACACTATTCTAATATGTTAATGTATAAAAAAATTTTTTTATATTACTTTGATTAATATAGATGCATTATTTTGTTTTTCAATTGACACTTAGGCAAAAACAGAATCAGGAGATATAGGAACATACTCTAGGAAAAACTCATTATATGATCTACAAAATTCTAAATTATTATGGGAAGTTGAACCAAGACCTGATTATGCAGAAGATGTAAATATTTTTATCTTTAAAATATTACATTAGATCGGAAGAGCGGTTCAGCAGGAATGCCGAGACCGATATCGTATGCCGTCTTCTGCTTGAAAAAAAAAAAATAGTTGATACTGTTGGTTTAAATGTTTTTGCGTCAACGTTTCTTCAATAATGGAATATCAGCATTAAATTTCATAGAAAATAAGTCTGGTTCTATAATTAGGTGAACTCGAAATTATTACATTAGTTTTGATTAATAATTTGGGAAATTTCAAATTTTTATATAATTAGTAAACTTGAATCAAAATATTTAACTTTGTAATACATTATTTTTATACTCAAATGATATCTCTAATATTATTCAAAGACTCGGTATATTTTTCAAAATTAGTTGTTATTTATATAAGCTACTATAATAAAACTTAAATATGATGAACTGTAACTTTTATTTTATAGCATAGTTAATTTTAATGAATTCATTAAATTTTGAAAAAACTGTTTTTGAGAGAGGAGGTCAGTTCTCAAAATTCATGAATTTTTTAAAAATAAAAATCATTATACAATTATTATTGGTCTAGGGAGTTTAAGTTCCGTCCTGATAGTCTGCAGATCTTTATATATTTTGTCCACTGTATTTCAGTAAAATAAATATTTTAAATTTGTGTTTGTTACAACTATTATTGTTTTTAGCATAGATATCACTATGTTTTCATTAAAAGTTGTATATAATCTAGTTTTGGTTTACTATCGCCCAACCGAATCCAAATTTTTACTCAAATTTTCTCAGTGACTATGTATCTGTTGTCATTACATTCCCGGTTCCAAATTATTAGATATGTTTATGTATCAATGTGCGTCAGTGAAGAGGAAAGAGAGCGCCATTTTCTAATGTTGCCTCAGGTGACAAAATATCTAGATCCGGCGCTGATATCAATATTAGCATAAATCTTTTGAACTGCTCTTTATGGAATATGTACAGTACTATCCGACCAGCTTAGCCACGACCATCAACGCAAGTACGTGTGCGCTAACTGAACGAGTTCAGTGACAAAACAGGGATGACAGCTGTTTTCGAAAGCAAGATAACTGAAGTTGAATGGAAGTTTATTGTAATGTCGAATGATAGATGATTAGTTTCGACAAATTTTGGAAATAGTATATTTAACAGAACTTAATATAATATTAATTCACCCGTCATTATATCTCTCTCCCTTTCGCGTTTGGACTCATCCACCTTAGCTAGGCACGGCTTTCGTGACAGACAATAATTATGAATAATTGCATATATTTATTAAATTGTTATTTATCTCGAATTTAGTTAATTCAGACAAAATAATTTTCATTTTCCATAAGATAGTATTATTTCGGTACTTACGTATTAACGCCACCGCAGCTGTGTGTACAACAAGATTGCTCTTTATTAGTGCATTAGCGCAACTTCCGCTGCGGTAGCGTTAATACGTAAGTACCACCATTATTTCTCTCTTTCAATATTATAATTTTCCTATAAGAAATAATAAAGCGAGAGAATTAATTATTTTATAGTATATAATGAAGAAACTTCTATTATTTTATGAAGAAATAAATAAAAAATAATAATTCCAAAATTGACTTATGTCGTAAAAACGTCTATTAAATCATAAACGGAACTTCTGCGGCGGTTATGCTTATACCTTGTCCTCCGATTCCCAATTACAAAACTCCCTTCCTAATCACTTTATTCGAATAAAGTCTTCTCTAATTCTTTGAAATATTTTATGAGACTAGAATGAGACACTCATACACCACTGATTTATAATAATTTATTTTTTAATTATAGTTTTGATCTTTAAATTTTCTGATATACTCGGATTTGTTTCGATTTCTCTGGTATCTTTGTATTTAATTGCAGATAACTTATTAATTTCTATATATATATATTCGAATATTCCTTTAATTATTTTTTAAAAATTTCATTTATAAAATGTTATTCTTGTAATCATAGCTTATTCTTCAAGAATTATTTGAAATATTAACTGTTATATTTATTCTGATTATGATATTTAATTACTTCCAATTTTCGAAAGATGCATTTATCTAGAAAGAGAAAGAAATTTAAATTGATTTTACAAACATTTCAAGAAATTAGCTGTAATTTTTTTCTGAATATCTTTAAATATAATCCCCATTATAACAAATGCGAAGCGGGCAGCATTTAATCTGATTATGATATTTAATTATTTCCAATTTTCGAAAGATGCATTTATCTAGACAGAGAAAAAAATTTAAATTGATTTTACAAACATTTCAAGAAATTAGCTATAATTTTTTTCTGAATATCTTTAAATATAATCCCCATTATAACAAATGCGAAGCGGGCAGCAACAAAGGACATATTGGACCGCGAATTTGAGACTGTTAGTATATCCTTTATTTACGACTTCCTTCAAGTTAATTAACTTTTATTCTTCTGAAAAGCTTAGTTTTTGAGATATTTCCCATTGTCAAATTAAATGGTCCACCCTGTATATTCAGAAATAGTTTTATTACGATTGGAACGTTGATATTATTATTCATTATCGAAAAACGTGAATTCTTCATCTATTTATTTCATAAAATGATTAATATTTTAAACTAAACACATAAATCAAATAGGAAATTTATAAATATCGATTGTAAAAATTCATTTATATACAACTTACTAAAAAATAATGATATTTAAATAGTATTTGTAGAAAAACTTATATACATAATAGTGAAAGATAGAAAGTATATCGTGAAATTTTGAATAGTTTTCAATAAATTTTATATCAAATACTATTTTAGAGTTTTGGTTATTTATATAAGCTTCGTCTGTTATTACTAACATACTCTATATTATGTTCTGCTACTAGTTTTGTTCCTATAATAGTATTTTCTGTCATGTTATAATAAGTTGTTTAAAACCAACACTTTACTTTACATTCAAGTTTCTGTCGGTTAGATAATAGAAAATAATATTTATAAAAACAAATATTATGGACATTCTATGAATAAATATTGTACAGTATAGTATACAATATTTTGTAATTCAGTACTTTTATAGGCTTTATCAATCTCATTGTATTGAGCTTTTCGAATTTTCTTCCTTTGAAGTTCAAGGCTCTCTTTAATTTTCTTTTTAATCTTTTTACGATATTTTAATTAAAATTATGGCTAATCAAATTCTCTTATTCATTTATGTTACAAATACAAGAAAAAGTAGTTAAGCATAGTATATCATCATTTATTATTTTTTTAAATATGGAATTATATAATTTTGATTATTTTTTCCTTTATAAAAATGCGATAATAATTAATAATAAATAGTATTTCTTGCTGAATATTTATGCTACTATATCTGTAATTTTCTTTTAATATTATTTTTTATTGTTTGATTAAAAAGAAGGAAATTTATCGTCTAAATATCCAGTCGTGTTATTTTATCAGTTCTTTCGACACTTTCGCCATTGCCATTTTCCACTACGTCGGAAATAGAGCATGACATGGTTTCAATATCTGTATCAACCTGCATGGAACAATCAGATGAAGAAGAAGTAAGTTCAAACATTTCGGAGTTATCAGAGAAACTATTATTTTGTTGTTGAATACTCTTTCCACACGATCCAAACTTAGCAGCAAGATTTTTTTCTTCTCCAAAATCGAATTTATATTTTCTGCTCTCGTAGCTAAAACTAGGTGATGCTGCAATTGTAGAAGTTCCAAAGAATCCGTTAAAACTCTTCCATGCACATATTTTCATAAAGTTATTTTTTAATTCGTTACGATTCATTAAATAGTATCGAAGACGTAACTCTTCGAATGATTTATTCATAAATGTGTCATTTGCCACCACACTG
The DNA here is from genome assembly GCA_000484575.1 of Olivierus martensii. Taxonomy (NCBI): domain Eukaryota; kingdom Metazoa; phylum Arthropoda; class Arachnida; order Scorpiones; family Buthidae; genus Olivierus; species Olivierus martensii. Next base: position 81,786 of record AYEL01084182.1, read on the forward strand.
TGAAATCTGGCTGATGGGTTGAATTCGACGGTTGTTCTCGAATTATAACTGTCTCCAAATTTGTTACCATACAGAAAAGAGTTGTTGTGACTTCGGAAAGAATTAAAAATTGTTGAACCATATGATGAAGAACTCGTTGTTGATCGGGATATTTCATCACCAAAACCACATGAAATAAATTTTCTGTCAGATGTTTGTTTAGTTGAAGCGACATGTTGAAATCCAAATTTTGAATTTAAACCCGATGTAAAACTTCTGCTTCTTTCCAGCATTGATTGATCAAATGGTATTTGTTGTCTAAATATATTTGTATTGGTACAACATGAGTTACTAAAAAATGAGTCATTTTTAATTATGCTATTAATTCCAGTCGACGAATTAAATTTGATGGTCGTTTGTGTTGTGGTAATTTGAAATTCAGTTGAAGAGCCAGAAGGACATCCACTTGTCGAATTTTGCTCAAGTAATCCATGTCCGTGATGCAATAGACTAGTACTAAAGGAATAAAACGGTTTTGAATTTCCTGAACAGTTGCTAGAACTTCTAAAGACTGAGTCTGATTTCTCAAATATGGTTTTATTATTGCTCTGTCGATTAATGATATCATTTTTCATAAGTGATGCTATTCCAGTTGATAGTTGTTGTGCAGAAACTGCTACTTGTCCAGTTGATGTCTCAAATTCGTTATAACCAAAGGTTTTCTTTCATTATTATTAAGTATATCACTAAATATGGATTCGGATCTTGAATATATTTGAAAGGGGTAGTCGTTTTCAAACATAATTGGTTTATTGAATGAAAAACTTGATTTCCCTCTCGTAAAGAATAATTGAATGATATAAAGATATCTACTTGCAATTCAATTGAAAGGATTAGATTCTGTGTTTTTCACATAATAATTGATTTAATAATTAATTCAGTTAATTGTTAAGTATTTTAAAGAAATATTTTAATTTTATGGTTATTTACATAATCACAAAATCGATATTATCAGTAATTAAGGTGTTAATATTAGAATTAAGTTATCGATGTATTATGATAATTATTCGCATTAATACTTAATGCAAAGAAAAATATGCAGCATATTGAATGATTCAACCGTCGACAAGTTAATCAATAGATTGAATGATATTTCAATAATTTTGAAATTATAAATTAATTGCTGTTTAATACTTTGTAAGAAATACAATTTATTTTCTCACATTCACATCAGTTCATGTGAAATGCTCATGGGTTTAGAGAAATCGCTCTAAACTTTTGAACATGTATTGGTACCGCTGGACGGATCCAAGAAATGTTACTTCATACAGGCGTCCAATTTTGTCTCCCCAGATTCATTATTTTAGGTTGTTGTATAATTATGGCATAAGTTTTTATGCTATGAAATTTTAGTTTTTTTCGAAACACTTTTAAAAGCCATACTTAGAGCTAACTTTTTATAAAAAATATTTCGCTTAAAACTTTTTACATATAAATATATTACTACATATCATATGTAATTGCTTAAAGAATATTAAAAACACAATGTTTATTACAAGAAGCTAAAAAACATAATTTGGCCATTGGTATGATTTTAAAAGAAGATTAAAAGTAACCACCGTGAAACATGTATCCAATTTCGTTTTAGAACAAGGATGGGCAAACCGCGGCCCTCCAACTAATAGCTATATTAGTTGGAGGGCCGCAGACCCTCCAGCTAACTAGTGGAGGGGGATCAGATGGTGAATGATAGAGATCGCTGGGAATGTGCGGCCCTAGGCTATATTTCATTAATGCAATATGGCCCTTTCTCCCAAAAGTTTGCCTATTCCGGTTTTAGAAGCAAGTAAATGTTTAAAAAATCTCTTACGTTGAGTAAGCGTTGCCTTTCAACCCCTTAATATAATATATTTTTGAAAATTCTCAAGGCCTGCAAGAGACGTACGGCAACTGTTTGTAATTGTTGTGTCAATTCGTTTCTTCAAATCTATAATTGATGTGGGTAGTGTCTCATCGACACAATCTTTTAATTAATACTAAAAAACAAAGTAACATCGTGTGAAATAAGATGAGTATAATGGCCAAGGATATTCGATCTTCTGCCTATCCATCATCCAGACACTTCCAGCATAGTTCAGGTAGTATTCCATCCTGCTGGAAGAGCAGTCGAACATTATATTATAACAGCATATTAGCCATAGTTTTTAAGAGGATTTTTCCAAATATTAGATAGATGTATCAATTCCCAGTAAGGGCAATCTGAAAAATGAATGGTTCAATAGTGTGTTATCTATATAAAATACGCCAGAAATTAACGCTGCACTGTTAGTGGTGAGTTGTTGTCTGTGGTGTAGATTTCTCGCAATCCGCTAATGTGCATTATGAATGCTTATATTACTGTCATGATTGATTCTAGCTTCATTCTTATACATAATTCATGATAATAATTTGAGATTCTCATCAGCCTTGTCTACATCTAATATAATAGTTAAAATGTAAGATGTAATCCAGTAGCAACAGCTTGATGATAGTGTAGGTCAGGGTGTAGGTGATGTATCTGTGTTGCTATAGGATCTCCAGAAATGATGTTCTAGAAACACTGGAATCTTTTGCTGCTGCTCAAATACTTGTGTGCGAGTTGACAATGAAGCTGCAATAATTTCTGCAGCTTGATGGTCATGAATTACTGAGCATCTTTATGTTTTGCCTTATGCTTACGGTGTTCAACGATTTAAAGCAATTGGTACTGTTCCATTGCCTATTATTTTAAATCTTTGAATAGTTCGACAAAGGGTACAGACATTTGGATGTCTTGCATTAGGAAACTGATTTGCATATTCTTCTGCAGCTATAACTCCATTTTAGTTAAATTGGCATACATTAATATCACATTAGCCATTTTGGAAAATTGTGTAAGATGCCATATAGTGAATTTTTCACTTTTTTGCATTTTTATACAAACAGTCAAAGCCTAGATTTCTGATGCAAATCATAACAAACATAATTTGCATAAGATGATCTAGTCCATTATTTATTGCAAGGAAATTGTAATCTGTTGATTGTTGCCATACAATTTAGAAAAGTTTAGAAGAAATTCTTCGTTTTCTTCGAAATTTTCATCTACAAATATTATAAAAGTTAGTTATAGACTAATAAAATAGTCCTCTACAATTTTATAATGGGGATTAAGTTGTTAAAATGCAGGGTTTTCAAACTAACGTTGCACTAACCTTAATAACGATAGCGTTGCAACAACTGAAAGATATTCGATGTCAAAAATCATATGTTTACTGAATTCGGCAAGGCTGATACAATAATATTTCCTTAATTACATATGAATAATCTTTGAATTTTTTGAAAAAATTAAATAGTCCTCTACAATTTTATAATGGGGATTAAGTTGTTATTCAAACTAACGTTGCACTAACCTTAATAACGATAGCATTGCAACAACTGAAAGATAATTCGATGTCAAAAATCATATGTTTACTGAATTCGGCAATGCTGATACAATAATATTTCCTTAATTACATATGAATAATCTTTGAATTTTTTGAAAAAATTAATTTAAAATTGGATACACTATATTTTAAAATAATTATTTTCAAAAAATAATTCAAAGAACAAACTTGATATGCATTAGAATAAATCTACCTGTCATAATCATCCACCATGTTATACATAATTAAACTTCTACAATTATAAAAATATTTGCTTTTTGTAGACTAACATAACAGGAGGCAATTAACTTAGAAATCACTTTATAGAATGATGATTTATGTAAAATAATGGAATAAATAATATAAATTTTATGAGTATAAATTTTATTATACTTAAAAATTAGAAATGTTAAATTAATTAAAACAAGAGAATGTTTCATTAATTAATTTAGCGCGCACAAAATTTTTATCTGAAGAGTTTAGAAACATCGAATATTTTTTATTATCGATTAGTTACGATCGATAGCACTTAAGTTTGACTAAAATCAATCTTTCTGATTGGTTAAAATAAATAATTTTTTCCTAATTAACCATCTTTTCCGAAAAATTGCTCACACTATATATTTTACATTCTATTAAGATAAATTAAAAACTCTCTGAGCAGAAATAATGGATTATTATTACATATAAGAGAGCTCTTCGGATCGAAAACTCTTCTTGATTAATCAAGTTCCATTACTTCTGATTACAGAATTCTATTATCTTATTTCCTAGAACTATCGATTAATTAATGGTTTTCATAATCAATAGAACCTATAATAAATTAAAGGTAATAAATTATTAAAGATGCTATAAAAATGTAAGGTTATAATGCTGTTCTAATAGTTTTATCTTCCAAAATTTTGCGGAAACTAATTTAGACGGTATCGTTGTAGGTATAGAGAAACGAAATAATTAGATTCACACTTTCGATGTATCTAGTTGATTAGGTGAAAATACGATCTTGTCGGATATGAAGAAACTGATATCATTATCAAATTTTCAGCCTTCCATTCAAAATTTATTAACTCGATTAAGCGGTAATTCGTGTTGCGATCATTTCGAATGTTTGCTTTTACCAATCAGGAAGATGATTCTGCCTTTTGGAGTCATCGTGTCTGAAAGAGACGACGGAAAATTATTGAAGATATACAGGAAGGCATATTCCATCATTCTCGTAATATCCGGCTTTTTATTGATAAGTTTAAGCTTTATTTCGGAAGATATTTCGGAAAAGATTTGCAATATACCTCTACTATTGGGTAAAAATTCATTCTATTTACATTTAATATTCGGAATATTCAGTCTGTATACTTGCGCTCTCATACAGCTTACAAATGTTTGTCGATCCCATAGATTCTTAGAAAAGATAAACTTTTATTGGAAAGCAACGTTGATAAACAGTAAATCTTGTATTCGGAAACTATTAAACCGACAGATTTTAATTTTGTTTATCTGGTTTTGGTTTATATTCGATTGTGTTATTGTTATAGGTGGGGGATACGTTCTCGGAAGATATTATTATGTTACGGTTAGAGGACCAGTATTAGATGGAACCTGTAGTGTTTTGTTTACACTCTGGGTTTTTTCCAGTTATGGGGGATTCTCTTCTGTATTTATCTATTGGGTAGTCGTGTGTACTAACATTGGAACGATATTCAAAACCACTCGAGATCATTTCTGGTTAACAGAATCTTCTACAGATATAGATCGTGTTCTGCATCATTGGAAATCTCGACAACGATACTTATTGAAAATGATGATAGATACAGATAAATACTTCCGTTTCGTAATTTTGACCTCTGTTATTTCTTTTATTCCCGAACAATGCCTTACACTTTATCTTTTACTCTTTACTGAACTGCATAGTTTACTTCGATTTATTCTATTTATTACATCGATAAGTATGGTTGGAGTTATTGTTGGTTTTGGATTTTATCTTTCGGATTTATCAAACGAGGTAAGCGCAAAATATTATCAATTATTTTTTATATAAATTCTATTTATATTTATATCCGATATATTCCAAGGTTTATCGTCCTTACGACATAATTTATGATCTCTACTTACATATTATCAACGAAAATACTGAACGTAAAGTAAGGAAATTATTTCTATATTATCATGTTTTTCTTTTAATCTATGCATGCGAAAAAATATTGCATTTTTTCATTTGTATTCTCAATTTACATATTTGTTATATCTTAGATACAAAATATTATGAAATCATTCAGTGAGGAAAGGATTTGCTTTACTTGCGGCGGAGTTATCAATATTACAAAAAAAGTTATGCTCAAGGTAACTAATTAATCTTATGGATTCTAAAAAAAGATAAACTTTTATTGGAAAGTAACGTTGATTGATAGTAAATCTGATATATTATAAATGTATAAATATATAATATTTATATATTATAAATCTCGTGATATATTAAATAATCAAAAAAATTGATTATTTTAATATATCACGAGAGTGCAATAGCACTCTACGTGATTCGTTCGAGAAACAGCAATTCGAGTTTGCTTCGGTCCGTTTTAATGTAAATTTTTAGATAAAATTTTGCTTTAGAAATTTATATTTAAAATTTCATTTTTATCTGGCCACGAATCCCTAAGTAAGTGCATATTCAGTTAGCCTACAAGATCTGTAGACTCATTTGTAGAGATAAGAATCGATATTTTTACACTTTTTCATCTTGATTCGACTGTACTGAAATTTTTTAGAAACTTCGATAAATTACGAAATAAAAAAAAAATGAATAGTTTTTCCTAAATATAATTTTCCATATTTTTTCTTAATTCTGAGTCAGATTTTTGGCATTTTAATATTTTAAGTTATTTACTTATTATATCATTATAGACGAGTTTAATGCTAATATTTTTAATTATTGTAGTTTTAATGTAATTTTTAATATAGTTTCTTATATTGATTGTTTAATTGAATCTTTTATTTTTAAATATATTTCAGCTAATAACTGGTGTGATGTCTCATCTGTTAGTATTGATACAATTGGGTATGTCTCAAAATAAGTGTCAAGAAAAATAAAAGTTTATTTTGTATGAATTGAATGATTTTGATAACGTGAAAACTTATCTGCTATGATGATTAAAGGTATACATCATTCTAAAATAGGACTGTCCAATTATAATGAACCTGAGGGCCATAGCCGTGTTTACTATGGAGGGCCGCAGTTACAGAAAAGGGGAGGGGCTTTGGTATTTGATACGCTATTGTCTCAACAAACGGAACCCATAAATTTAACGCTTTTTGGAAACCAATTTTATTTCCAGATTAGCAAACCTTATTACAAAATTATATTTAACAGATTGCATCTAATAAACATGTTAATAAAATATAAACAGTTAAAAAATATAAAAATAGTATGTATGTATCTATTTAATGTGATAAACGAGGCGGGCAGCAGCATTTACAAGGACTGGATATTTACATCCGTTCCTGTTGTAGCTATCCGCCGAATACGTAAAAGAAGAATCTCCAAGGCAGGTTCTGAATCGATTTTTAACTATCTTCATGTTAGAATTCTTTTGCATCTTCAATGTATCAGAATTATTTAATTAGTTTCTTTTGCATCTTCAAAAGTAACTAGGTATATCTGAGAGTAGTGAATAAGATACAACGAGTTAATCATTCGCAGGGTGACAATACGTTTTGTGGAGCTGGAAGGTATATTAGTTCAACAACTAATTTATTCTAACTTCATAATCAGAGTATAAGCCGTATCAAAGAATGCGAATTCTTTAGAAACTCTTTTTCCTTATTCAGATTCAAACAGTTTTTCTTTGAGTTTACTTAACTGATACCAAGGTTGTACACGAATAACCAACTTTAATTTTCAACAGGGCTTATCAATCTAACTGATGTCGCCCGGAGAGATGCAGGCATTTAAGCCTAGGTGCATAACTCTAACATAATAGGCTATTTAACATTCACTTGACGCTTCTCTTATTTTGGTTTAAACGTTAAATGAAGGTATTGTCCATGTTTGTAGAGAATAGGAGGAAAAAAAGAGGAGAAAGAAAGAAACTCCTGATTGTTAGTGGTCTCTGCCGACGTTAAAAATTATAAATCGTAAATAAGCGGGATGAGAATTTTGATTTCTTTTTTTTTCTGTTTTTTAAAGAAAGAAAATTGGTTAGTTTGAAGGACAGAAATTCGATTTGGAGTTGGAAAGGTGTGAAAATCTCTCTCTCTGGGTGGTAATTTGGTTAGTGTGACGAAACGAATGTTAACAGAAAACATATTGTTAACCGTGTGTGAGGATTGTCTAAACTGGTTTCGGTTTTAGACAGAAATTTCGGATCTTTGATGAGTTAATGGCTTCATAAGCGTGCAGTCCGATATCCAGGCCCCACCCGAACATATTTGGAAATAATAAAAAAAGGAAAAATAAGAAAGAAAGAGAGAGATTCAGGTGATAGCAGTAATTATCATGTTCACGTGGGAAACTTTAGCTCCAATGGTTTAATAACAGTGATTAAAGGAGCGCCAGTTGTGTTTCAGAACTGTTGACGCATCGACGCTTTATGCAAACTGGAATTACGGTGATTTAATTGCACAAATTTCTTGAAATGGGGCCTATTTGACGTGATAAAACACTATAAAATTCATTAAAATTTTACTGAGTGAGTTCGGTTCGCTAGAATGGCGCCAGGTGCCACTTGTACGAGAACCTTGTTAATTTGATAAATCGGATTGGCACAGCATTTCGAAAATTAAATTACATATACGTTTATAGATTCTATTTTCGAAAGAAACAATATCTGATGTATTTTCCACCCTCCTCCTCCTCATCTTCCCCCATCCTCCTCCTTAAATATTTATACCTTAAAAAACGCAGTCATTCGCCTCCGTCAACTTTTATATTAAAATATAAATAAAAATTCGTTAAAAATCTCCTCCCCACGTAATTTTTATAATTCCAACAATCTCCGGCAGGGGAGTTAAAAAAAAATTATGTAGATTCTTACTTATGATGCCACCCCCACGCTAAATTAGGTTCTATAAGACCAATTTTTTTCTTCAGAATGAGGCTATTAAGAATAAAAATAAGCATCACATAGAGCAATCTTGTTATCTTTTTTGATTAAATTCGTTAAATACCACAATTTGGATATGACGATTGGATTTATTAAAAAAAAAAAAGATCATAAACAACTCTTTCTATTTAACAGATGAAAAAAAAATAAAATAAAATAAAGATGAGAAAAAAATGGAGTAGTTGTTCCGCTCTCTCCCCTCTCGAAGTTTCATTGATGTCATTTATTTTTGTAATTTTTGCAAATTTTTTTCTTTTTTTTATATTTTTTAAAATGCTCCGTCTGCTGCTCCTCCCGCTTAATAATAATTTCGTTCATTTAGTGGAAATCTGGGTTTTTATCTGCGAAAAACTATTTTCTTCAATTAATGCCGCTGCGGCTGGGAAAAGGAAGGAAAAAAAAGGGGAGTGTAAAGTATCTTTATGAAGTGTTTAATGGGAAAACGAAGGATTTACGTACAGAACAGGAATTTTCTTAGCTGGAGGCACGACAGAAACTCGGTTGTCCTTCGTCTCCTAGAGAACATCATGAGTGACTTAACTTTTCGTTGACCTTCACGCGAACAGGAATCGGAGGTGGTGACATGCAAATGGATTTTTAAACTATTACGACGAAAGTAAAGCCATCACATCCCGAAAAGAACGTTAATAATGCCATTCATATTGGTGATTTTTATGTTTGGTTATCGAGAAGAGAACAGCGAGAGTAGTCTTCCATCTCAGATGATTAAACTTACTTTCAGGCTATATAAATGGGCTTAAAAAAATCGAGTTTTTAATAAGATACGACGTAATCTGGTAAATTCAAATTAAATACTAGAAATTTTCTCCTCTTGATTAACATCTAGTGCCCCCGAGAACCAGTAAAGTCCTAGTTTTTATCTCTTAAAAATCCTATATGATAAATAAACACTAAATTATAGTGGACAAAACTAGGTGTTCCAGATCTCGCACTTTAATATTCTTTGGCTCAAAAGATCAAACAAACATCGTTAAACGAGGAATTATTGGAGGGAATGTCAATGATTGACCGTTGCGGGTTAAATCGAGCATTTCTGAAGAAAAACATTGCACAGCATTCTCTTCCCACCGACTGCAGTCCATAAGAGAGGGGGTCAAACAAAGTCTTCGAACGCAGTTTTATAATGAGAGTCCGTCACGATTTGCGTCTGTTTGCAGATAGCATCGCTCTCCTCCACCCCCCGCGTGGGTGGGCGCTTAGATGCTATCTTGGACGAAAATGTTTCCCTCAGCGACTCTTTCCGGGTAGGTCATAGGAGGTCAGGGCGAGACATCGTCGGAATCTCGAAATCATCCTAACAGAAGATGATGAATCGTGAAATGGAAGTTAAACAGATGGGTTAAAATCGACCAAACGAGCACAGGTTAAAGCGATATCGCTGCTGGAGAGTTCACTACCGCACTTCTACCATGCATATCTTTATGACGTACATTATTCTAATGCTAGGTTTACCTATATCCTGCTTTATCTTCCGGTATATCAACTGTAATACGTCTAAATTGTCAGCACGGAAATAAAACAAAAACGCAAAATTATATTTCTAATTTAAACGAAACTCTTCTTTGTTCCAGTTACGAATAAAATCGAAAAGTCCGCTAATTAAGTAAACCAGTCGACTGACTAAATTATCTCGAATGTGAGAAAAGTGACCAATGTTATGTAGTTCTATCTACAACTGGTCTAAAATTTTGCTTGTAGTTGTATCTATAACTGTCTAAAAATTTGTATGTACTTCTATCTACAACTACAAGCAAAATTTTGATAGTTATACTTCTAGTTGTAGAGTTATAACTTGGTTGTAGTTCTAGTTGTATATAGAACTATAAGCAAATTTTAGACAGTTGTATATAGAACTACAAGCAAATTTCAGTTGTAGATAGAACTATAAGCAAATTTTAGACAGTTGTGTTATAGAATATATGTACTAATGTACTTATATATTCGAATATAAAGATGAATTTCTTAAAATCTCAGAACTTACGAAACATAAATTAATTTAAAAAAATCATTAAAATTTATATATTTCGATGACTAAAAATTTAAGTTACCAAAACATCTTGAAATAAGTCTATTAATCAAAGTTTGAGAGAGAGAAATAAAGAGAGAAAAAGATAAAAAAATCGATTTGAATTGGCATTGTACTTGAGTTTCTTGTTATTTTTCAGAAAAGAAAGTAAATAACACAAAAGTCATATTCTGAGATTCCTTACAGAAATTTATAACTTCCATTTATGCTTTTTCTTTGTGACACTTCCTATAAATAGTTTATCCTATAGCAAAATTTTCAAATTTAATACGTGGTTACTCTATATTTTCTAACAAAAAAGATTCTTCTATTTGAATTACGGGTCTTATGATTATGGAATATTAGAATTTTTTGACCAACTTACATATCTGCTAATAAAAACAAAAACATTCTATTAAGGACAATAGATAACAAACTGAAAATACTTCATTTCCTAATCACTTTCAAGTTTATTTTATAATAATTATAAACTGTAAATATTTAAAGAATAAAAATAATCTTTAATCTTATAAAATACTATATTTCAAAAGTGATTGAAAGACCGATATTTTAAAAATTCGATAGTTGATAACGTTATCAAGTGTAAAATAATTCCATCGATGTCTTATAAAATGTTATATTGGATCGAAAATAAAGGAATATAATATCGATATCACTCTTTCTTATTTGGAAAGTACCAAATTTATAAAAATGCAATGAAAGTTTCAGATTTGGCCAAAGATATTCGCTAAATTAAAATTATTTCACTATAATAATAATTTTCATATACTATTATTATCGACAGAAATTGCATAAAGTGTTGCCAACCTGTAGCTACTAATACCTTTAATGTTGCCAATACAAAATCATTGATACAAATAATAATTATTAAAAATTAAAAGAAAGACGCTGGGAAAAATAAAATCTTTTGGTAAATAAATATTCGCTTATTTTTTAATTTATAAAATAAATATAATTTATTAATTAAATAAAGAGCAAAAAACTGAAATTGAGAAATAAAAGTAATGAATTGAAAAAGTATATAGAAGTTCGATTTACTCTGTTGATCGAAAGATATTTCTACTTATGCAAGCCGGAAGAGTCCATTCTTATTTTAGAGGTGATATATCATGAATATCGTAAAATACACTGACGGAAAAAAAAATCCCAACACCAAGAAAAAATTATTGTAGAGTAATGAAATTTGGACAATGCATTTGTGTAGTTAACATGTTTAATTGATTAAATTTTCAAGATCA
>AYEL01084183.1:0-116739 GCA_000484575.1 Olivierus martensii
CTACTAGCGCCACACTTATGCGCAAAGCGCGAAATTTGAATCGATGTCATCTTTCAGATGTATAAACACGCCTACCAAATTTTGTTTATCTAACACAAGTCTTTCTTGGTGTTGGGATTTTTTTTTCCGTCAGTGTAGTTGGATGATGACATCAGCTAAACGGCTTCTTATCAGTAATATTTAATATATTAAATCTTAAAAATAAATTAATTAAATATGTAAATATAGTATTTTAAATTAAAAATATTAATTTTAAGCCTAGTCTAGTTAGAAAAACTCAATTCAGATCATAGATAGTTCGAAAGTTTCGAATTTCCATGGCATTTAGTACATTTTAAATAAAACTGTCAAAATATGAGTATATATTTGACTATTGAAAATATCTTCGATTTATATATTTTGTTATTGATTGATGTGCTGCTGTTTTTGTTACGCCAATATAAATTAATTCAGTTTAGATAAAACTAGTGGTAATTCAGACGATTCGCACTGGTTCGCCGAATCACTTGTTGTAGAGTCAGAAAACGAATTCTTGGAGAGTTTCCTAAATGTTTTATAGTGTAAGTGAAATTAAATAAATAAAAAAATATAATTATAGGGACTATGAGCGCCATTTATTGAACGTCATATGTAATTATTTGGAAAAATCCGTTCCAACTGAAACCATGACTCTTCTCTTATAACTTTCGTGTAAGCATGTTAAATAATATAAATGTGTTCTAAAATAGCATCGCGCCTATTTTAAATATTATGATTAATTGCAGATAATTTTCTTTTTGAGTAAAAAATTAACACGGTTGTTAATTATTTTTAATGACGGTACTGATTAAAACATTTAAAAATTCTAAAAGTTATCATCATGAATAATACACTTCATACAGTAAGTCTGTACATGTTGAAAACCTATTTTCTGCATTACAACAGAGAAATAAACATACATCATTATTATGAAGTTAGTATAGATTTATACTTGTACTAATTTCATAATAATTTAGCTTAATAATTGTTAGAGTTTTTAGTAATCTTTAGTGCTTTAATAATACTTGGATCGAAGATTATATTAAAGAATTTCTAATAATATTAAACATTGTTATAACATAGTTAGTTATTGGTTAATCCAGCAACACATATAATCCGATAAAGCACAGTAATCGATGATGTCCGAAAATCGATTGTTAACTTGTACTAGCAAATTACATATTAAACAAAAGAGTAACTATACAGAACTTAAAAATATATCTGACAAGTTAATTGTTCTAATTCGGCATTTGCAGAACATTCATTTAAAATGTTAAGAAAAGGAAAAAGTAACAAAATTCGTCATCAAGGCAAAATTCATTAAAAATTTGATTTTTAAATATAACAGAATAATTAATAGCATGAGTGGAGAAATAATTGCGAATAACTATTAAATTATTTAACATTACGAGAAATAATGGATTCAGAAATTAATCAGTGGAGTATATTATAGAATCAAGATGTCAAAATATCAATTAAAAGTTTTTAAATTGCTTTCCGAAAGATAATGAAGTTTATAAGATCACAGAATGTCTGTATATGTATCTTCATTAATAATTTATTAAAGTAATTAATAGAATTTTATGAGATTCAAATGGAGGTTATGCCATTGAAGATGACTTTCGAGATATAAATTTTAATTCCGCATCTTTAATTACAGACATGTATTCCAAAATGGTGTTCATATTCGGAAATTAGTGGATTAGTTTTCTCTTTAAATATTGATTTCGAGAAAAATAATTCCACGCATATACGAGAAACAAGAATTGATTACAGTACAGTTATCTTTAGCAACAGATATGACGAGAGCAAACGTGCAATATTTCATCTTCCTATTTTAATGGCCAACATTAAAAAAAAACTGTATTTTGAAAATATTAAATTTTATACTAAAAAATGGAATTTTAAGAATTATCAGAAGTATAAAAAAATATTTTAAAGTAATAATATTCTCAAAACTGTGGAATTCAATCTGAAGCAAATCCTAGATATAGCGAACTGTCATAAAGAGAGTACTGTATGATATTCAAACATTATCCAAATGTATTTAAGCGAGGCAAATATTCATTTACAAAAGTTATAGAAAAATTATTATAAAAGTACATTCAAAATGAATAAAATTTCTAAAATATTGACCATTATATAACGTGGATTTCTAAATTTTGAGGGGAATTACGTCTTCAAACTTATCTAAGAATGAAAAATATTGCATAATATATTATTAAAATTAAATAGATAAAGTAAAAATTATCACGTCTTTCTTCTTTTGCCTATCGATCAAGCGGTACAAGATTGTGCGTTGAAAAATATCAAAAATTTTCAATGCTAATTTATGTTATTAGTATGCAAAAATATATTTCAAGTAATACATGAGAAGTAATTATTTGATATTTATAAAAATTTATTATGAACTTTCCAAGATATTTTTCCAAGTAAATATTGTCACTATAATAATGAATCTAAGAATAAAATCAGTGTTTTTGTCAGAAGAGGAAATAAATCAAACAACAAACATTATTTTTAAAGAAAAAATGAGGAAAACAGAGGCCAATATCCATTTTCTTACGCTGAATTATTGATATTTAGTAGTTCTTTGTATAAAGTATATAAAAATAAACAAAACTGTTAATAAAATAACACAGTGTGCGGATGATTAAACTGCATTTACTTATCCAGGACAGATATGAAGATCGTTGCAGGTGGTTGAAATATGACGGTAAACGATATCATTATCTCCATCCTTTTGTTCTACATTATTTATCTATGCCAGCAACGCAGGTAGCTAGTGAAAGATTATTCTCAACTGCAGGAAACGTAGTGACAATATGATAAACTTCTTGCCAGAGCATGTAAAGCAGCTTATATTTCTTCATCATAATGCATACAAAGTGAACACAAAAAGCAAATTTTAAAAATCAAAACATTAAAACAAAACTTAATTATATTATTAATAAGGAATCGTTTTTTAGTCTAGTGTGCGTTAAACAAACTGAAGTTGAAAATATGTTTTTACAACCTTAACGATAATTAATAAATTAATAAGGAATCGTTTTTTAGTCTAATGTGCGTTAAACAAACTGAAGTTGAAAATATGTTTTTACAACCTTAACGATAATTAATAATTTTCTATTTAAAAAAGATTAAGATTAAATAGAGAAAAACAGAAAAGATTAACTATAAAAATTAAAAACAATTTTTTTTCTAGTTAATCTTTGTTCTTCGCAAGTAGTTTATGTCGTAATTATCATTTAGTGATTTTTATAAATTCTGATATTTTCAGACAGTAGGTTTTAATTAATTTGTTTAATTCTCATGATTTGAAATTTAAATTGTTCATAATTGAAATTTATCACGTTATAAAAAATTACCATGGGTCAAGGAAAAAATCAAATAAATTTGATGAAGATTAAACGCATTAAAATGCTAGATAATAAAAAAGAAAACATTTTTCTATTTTTCAGTTTCCAATTTTCTTGTTCACTTATTGCAATTTTTCTAAAAATAAGTTAAATTAACACATTATTATAACTTTCGAAAAATTATTTTTTTTTTTGTAAATAGATAGAACTGCAAGCAAACTTTCAGACAGTTGTAGATAGAACTACAAATTAGAATCTAGTTGTAGTTCTATCTACAACTGTCTAAAATTTTGCTTATAGAGAATCTCGAGCACTTTAATGTTAATTTTCTCCACCCACAGATACCATGTTTATGTGGAAGGAAACAAAAATTGTAAACCATATAACTCTCGTAATTAAAAAAAGATATAAAAGTTGTTACGTATAATAATAATAATAATAGAACTAAAGCCACAAAACTTGATACATTTGTACCGATTATTTTTTAAAGAGCGAGTTTATGAGCAGTGAATCAATCATAAACTAGAGATTTTTATGTTATTCCAAATAAAACTTTTTATTGTATATGTGCGTTGTATTCACACCTGTTCGAGTGTTTTCGACAAAGGTTAAGATGCCACTTTTTCCATTACGGCGCATACAGAAAGTGGCATCTTAACCTCCTTCGCACGTTATAAATATACGTATATATACATACTCGATTACGCGACTTAATTAGTGGGCCCATCGTCATTAAGTTTCGACTGGAATCTCTCTCCTCTCGGGCCTTGTTTCTAAATCGATAGCCATGATTAAGAAACGGTGTTATTACCCGTGAAAAATCGCAGGCAATTCGAAATCGGACGTATGAGGTCTTAACTTCGTGCCAAACAATATCGTCCAATTTTAAGCAAAATGGCTGGGAATTACTCGACTTTTAAGTATCGCTCGTGATTACCGGTATCAATTACAGCTTTCCATTTCACGCGAATTACACGCTAAGCTAATTACCCCCCTCAGGCAACTCTTCGACGCTTAGATTCTGCGCATATAAGCGTGTATGTGTTTCTATGGCATTAAAGTCTGGTGACGAATCGAAAGGAGCAAACAACCCTCGACCTCTATCCTTGTTTTGACTAGCAAAGTCCGAGTTCTTATTTATAAGGTTATCTCTCTTTAGTTGCAGGTAATGTTTGTAATTCACGTACAGGAGCGCCCGCACACACCGCCCCCTACGAGCAATTATGAGATGTTCATCCCCGGAGATTAGAGAGATTTTTTATTTTTATTTTTTCTGTTTTTGCAACCCGGTCTGACACGATTCTGATCAAAGAGTGCGAATAACCTATAGGTTAATATCAAAATGACATAAGCATGCATAACTAGAGCTTATCGCTGAAGTATGCAGCTTATCGGTCATTCTTTGTCGTCGGCATTAGAAGTTTTTGAATTGTTGCATTTTACTGGTACCTGCAGACGAAAATAATGTTGGGTATATAAGTGCACGATTTATCTCTTGCCAGGGGTTGATAGGCTATTTTTTTTTCTCTTGCTCCTTCGAGTTAACTAGTAGAAATAATGGAATCCGAGATTTGAATCCATTACAGGTTGCCTTAAATTTTGGAGAATAAAAGATAGCCCAAACTTCCATAATGGCGAACTATTAACGCGGTGTAAATTTGGTATACGAGACTCAAATTTCTTCAATTACTGAAGACGAATCCACACCCGAATCTCTCAATACCCTCTCTCTCTCTCTCTGTCTTGCTCTCGGTTAACCCTAAATAATATTTTACCTCACAAGTCACGAGGCGCATCACACGTGACCATCAAAATACCGAACCAGGTGCAAATCCCAATCACGCCGAAGGAGTAGATAATGAGATCTATGAACTGTTCAGCCACACCTTCCACCGACGGGGTCAGAGGTCAAATCCGAACGTCCACCCCGTCCGGTTGGTAAAAACGGTGGAACAAGACGGATTGAGTGATCTATGACCCCAAGCCATCGGGCCGCTCCCCCTTAGCCAGTCACTTGGTCCTAAATAGTCTATTTACTCCACCGGATATTATATACATATAAAGGATGCCTCACGTATAGATGGGGCGGGAATTAGCCCCTCCCCCCTCTAGGGAGTCATTTGTCAAACCCCACCCGAATATGAAGTCGGACTTTCTACCGCCTACGCTGTTCCTACTCATCTGGGAGAAGGTAAGCTTCACTAGGAATATATTCTATGCCAAATTATCTAATTTACTCCTCTTCGACTCGCAAGATTCGAGTTTTGTGCCAACATTTTGCCAGTCAGACAAACTGACCTACTTTCCGTCTGAAACCAACAAGTGGTTTCGGTTTTTTTCCCCCCGGACGAAATTCCGATCGAAAAAATGTCGATGGCGATCGGGTGACGTCACCTATCGGAATTTTTTCTTTTTTTTTTTTCTGTGGCTGAATCGTTGGACCGCCGTCGTCAACATACTTTCGAGACGACGTCATCCGAAAATGGGCCAATAAGGAACGGGGAGGTGCAACTCCGTGATGCGAAGGCGCTGTCGGTTGAGACAGATGGCGTCACGATCGCAAACGGACAGGATCCACCCGGAGACTAATCGTAGAAAGAGATCACGAGGTCAAAATCTTTATACGTTTGTTGCTCGACCGTATTCCAAAGGTAACACTCGCATGCGTGGCAAAAAGAGATATATACAGGGAAACAAAAGAAGTTTTAATCAGCGAGAAGATACGATGATAATGATGACAGCTCGGAGAGGGGAAAAACTAGATCCTCCCCCTCGAATTCCTGTTATTGCAAAGAATCCACGCTATTTAGTAGCAGAGGGAAATTAATTATGCAAGCAGAGGTAGGAATTAATAAAAAGAAAACGAAACATTGCCTAGCATCAGAAGGATCTGGGTTTCTCCAAAGTTCACTATTCTGCATCAGTAGTTCCACTTATCCATCTGCTGTATTTATTTAACTATCGAAGAAAGAGCATCGATATCTAAACATTTCGATCCTCACATCAATTATCTGACAAATACTAAAAAAGGGCACAAATATCACACCCTCATCTTGGATGCTCACGCAATATGGAATCTGAAGAAGATTTAATGCTATATGTTTACAAAATGGGCTAAAGTTGCATCAGTAACAATTCTGCAATTTGTTTTTTAGTAGAAAACACAAAAAAGAATTCAGAAAAAGGAAGAGCAAGAGGACATTTAGAGGATCTATCGTAAATATGGCCGGAAAAGGGAGTTTTCCCCCACCAACTTTGAGTAAATAAAAGGGAGAATTGTTGACTTTGATGCGTCGGAATCGCAAACACGTTCCTTTCACGCTGAGCGCGTGAGAGAACAGGCTCACACGCACACTCACGATCCACTCGGAAACTTGGACCGTTCCGTCAGTCCCTACACGCAATCGTTTGATTAAATTCGCCACTTTAATCGTTGGTAAACTCGGGTGTAGGTAGCCGCAGCGTCACCTGGTTAGTTACGGTTACTCCCCGGTCGATCGTCGACTTTCAGTTAATGTGGGCCAGCCAGCGCGTGCACGGCTGGACGGGAAAAGCGCCACCTGTCGCTTCATAACAGTGACACCGGCAGACGTTTAAGTGCTCAATGACGAGTAAATCCCGTAAAGTTGGTCTGCTCGCCGATTCCACTAACTTTGAACAATTGATAGAAGCCTCCTCTTCCCCGCCACAACGTAAAATTATCGTGCAGCGTTTAAATTGTCAAAAATTTCCAGAGATTAAAAAAAAAAGAGAAGCGCAATGCAGAACCAATCAAAAATCTAAAACTGATCGGATTACACCATAGTAATCGAGCAAAAACGATTTCTCTCTCTTACTCTCTACAAAAACGTCGACACGTGTCCACGCTAGATTCTTGCCCCTTTTGCCCCTCCACCTCTTAAAACATGGAACTATCTTCGTGCTCTGGAGGATTTTTATTGGTCATTGTTTATTTAATCCTGGAACTACGCAGAATAAAAACAAAGTATATGCAGCCATCAGTGCATAAATGAATATTAAGTCGTCGGGCCGAGCCCACCATTATCTTATGCAGCACTTTTCGAAATTTTGAGTGCGTTTTACTTAAATTAACTTTATTAATGGTTAACGAAAGTATGCCGAAGCGTTTATTTAGGCATATCTGCCCCGATAATCCATAGCCTTCGGGTCAAAATTGGTATAGAAGCGACGCCCGACAGTCAACGGGGGGAAAAACTGGTATTTCGGGGGCTTCGCATCAATAGAGCTTCCTCTTTTCTAATTAACTGCGCATGCCCGCTTCCGAAGTTTCCGTTTTTCTCCGCCAGGATCGCTGTTTTCTGGCTAATGAGTTCTTTCGTGATTCCCGTCACAACGCTGACCTGTCGGTTGTGACATGGAATGAAAAATGAATGGTGGGAGGTAGAAGGATGCTGTTGATCATTTATAATTTGTCTCAACTGCTTCGATTGCGGCCGAAGAATTGGAAGAGAGGGAGGATTTCCCTTAAGGGCTAGGGAATGGGGAATTGTTATGCGGAGATCATTGCCTAAGTTTATTAATTGTTTCGAGTCCTTCATTTGCATCTCTCTCTTTCGGGAGACATACCAGATTTTCGTTTCTGACAATCGAGTTGTGATTGGCCTCCCGTACATCGAGTTTAACTGCGGAATCTTTGTAGCCACAGCGCGATTTTATGCAAATCTTTCGAGTATGTGGTCTAAAATAAGAATTCGGGAAAAATAGAACGCGGCATCTCTCTCTAATGTCTCGCCCCGGTCCCGTTTTAGACAGGAAGTCTCGGTTTTCGTAAATAAAACATCCCAAAATTAGTCGGATCCATATTTAAAAGTATGGCGAACGGCAGTTAGATTATTAATAAAATTTACAATTTTTTATTTTTTTTTTTGGAAACGATGTCGATGGCAGATTTCTGGTTGGCAGAAGAGACTGTTGCCTTAACGTTTTCTATGGCGAATGAAAAGGTTTAAAAATAAGTTTGAAATGCTGGGATCGATTTTAAGATATAATTGTTAGAAATGCGAACACGAAGAAAGGCTGTTTTGGTAATGAACTTCCCTCCTCAGTCAGTGCAGCGCAGAGGAAGTGGAAAACTAATAAGGCCAGTTTTGGAGGATTCCAGCTTCCGACCGCGAACACTGAAATATCAGGAGTCCATTGAAACGCAACCGGAAGTGCCAAAAATGCCTCGTTATCATCCACTAACGATTATTGCAGCCCAAACCGCTTATCGCGAGGGGGAGAGGGGCTAGAAATCGCCAAACAAGAGCTGGAACTGCAGTTATTAGGTATCAGGAGCTGGCTCCGGATGAGGTGGGGGAGAACCTTTCTCCCGACGCAAAGGAAATTAATGAAATTATTAAATTAATTACCTAATGCAGATTTCTCTCCTCCTCCACTATCTGCTCGCCTGTCCGAAAGGGTGGCTGCGTTCGCTCGCCTCTTGGACCAATTTCCTGGCGTATTGCAGCGCCATCTACTCCCCGTCTGCTGTAATTAAGGGAGAGAGATCCCTACTACACACCTGTTGTGTACAGGTAGCTTTAGCTGCACCCAACCCACTCCATTGCTCTTCGATACTCATAAAAATTTAAAAGATTTTTCTACCGTAACCGTCTAGTTGTCGGTCGAGAAACAAATTTATTTTATATCTTCTAGCTCGGTCGCTTTGATGTAGGAATTTTAAAATCTGGGATGCAATATGGTCATCCTATCATTGGCTTTCATTTAGGAATTTTAAATCTGGGAGAACCAATGACAGGGTGGCCATTGGAGATTTAAATTCCTAGGTGAAAGCGGATCTGCGAGGATCGAAATGTCTCAATCTAAAATGTGAACGACAGCAATAATTTGTAAGCTAATAGAAGCGTTCTAAGAAGCGAGCCGAAAAGAAAGTACACTTAATGTTTGGACAATTATTGTTCGATATGCGTTGTGCACTTTGAGATGCCATAAAAAAAAGGAAAACACTTAAGACGAGACGATTATAGCCGAGATTCTCGGACTGGGCGTGCACAAGAGAGCCGGGGCTTTCTCTCGTCGAAGGCGGGATGGTACACGCGCCCCGCTCACCGAGTCACGAGTCTCAGCAGATGTTGAGTCCACCGTTCCCTTATCTAGAGAGCGAGAGGCGGGAGTCGGCCAGTGAGCTCGTGACCCAAACACCGATGCATTCAATAGAGCCCGTCCACCAGACATAACTAATGGATGACAGCTTGGGGGAGGGTGGAAATCGTGAGTGTTCCTCTGAGGGGATGGGGAACTCAGGTCCGGCTTACCCATCCCGGATCGGCCGATAGTATCGTCCGGCAAACCGGAATCGTCGACGAATATCTTAATTCCGTCGAAACAATGGAAACACTGAACTAGGAGGGGGCATGGTCGGCTTTGGGGGATGCCCCCGCAGCACGCACTGCGTGCATTATTGTCTCCGTGACTAGAGATCTCCGATCTATCATAAGGCAAACATCTCTCTGATAGAGCTGTAGAGCGGTGTAGGTATATATATATAGTCCCCATTCGATATCTTCAAAACCGAGAGTTTCGTCGGCCATGAATATGGAAAGAGTTTCTACCGTATTCCAAGTTCATTACCATAGCCCCAATTTTTTATTTTTTTTTAATTTTTAAATCTTCAAAAATTGAATCGGATTTTAATAAATGGCACACTTGCAGAATTCGTTGCCGATTTACATATCTGCACTCGACCATTCATCAAAATCCTAAAGGAAAACTAATCATGGCCTCTGGCCTTGGTTTCAGGGCGGGGCAACTCGTAAAGTCCAGCATTCACAATCAGTTAATGGCTTCGACATCCTTTATGACTGGATTACATTCAAACTGATCTTCCATTCTTTCTGATGGCCATCTGCCGATTGAACGAGTTCCAGCGATCTTAACATATTACAGTTAAGTTACAATAAAAGTCGATTAGGAATCCTCCCGTGTGAACGAGTTTACCTCAGCGTTGTGCATCGATTAATCTAATTTCGGGATAAAAGTCCCGCAGATTCGAGTAATCGGTTTGTATATGGAAAGGTCAATAGATTATTATAGAGGGTCCTGGATCTGCGCCAGGTGTAGAGGCCACTTTATTTATTAACCGTCTACCATTAATTAAGACTGGTATTTTATTATCATAATGATTAATGCAATAATTAAATTCCGTTATTTATTTTCATAGAAAAGCCAAACATCGCTCTTCATCCTGCAATATTAATTAGCAACGGATAATGGGAAAAGTACGGACTCAAAATAGGGCCCATTTATATATGAGGCTATTAAAGATCATAAATTATCCGGAAAATAATTCTATTTATGAAGATAAACCCGGATTAATTGAATTTAAAATGATGCAATTGTAAGTATATTAAATAATTATCCTCTTAATTCGATTATCATCATTATTATCTTGTTGTGTACGTGTCTGAAGCGATCGCGTGCGATAAGGGGCGCATTTTAAAGAAGTTGCGATGGCCATTCCTCGGGGGCAACTGGAGAAAATTCCCGAAATAGGACATGTCGGTTTAATTCTCTTCGTAGACTTCTTAATCTACTAGCGATAATCTTACATCAGAACCGAAAAAAGTAATCGATCTATCAGATCCATCTTCCATCTACATCTTCACCGGAAATCACACGTCTAGAAGCGACTCTCCCGGAAGTGTGTCGCCATTAGAGACGCCACGTGACCGGAGTCGCCCTGCGAAGAAATTGGATACGTGGCTTTATCGGAAGAGAGAGGACCTGGCTATCTGGCAGCCCCATCGGATAGAAACTATGCGAGCAGAAAATCCTATCACCGAATACAACAGCCAAACAATGAGGCAGAAAAAAGAAGGAAAAAAAAAAGGCGGTGTGCAGGATCGGCGAGCACGCCACTTGTTGAGCGCGCCGCATGCAATCGAGGCGCCCCCGGCAAAGAACCATCTCTTTTGTAGCCTCGATGCCGGTGGTCTATAATCTCCTCCCCCATTCTCGCTTCCCGCGGAGTGTTCCCCGAATTTGCATGTTTATACATCCTCCCCCGTGTATATGCGTCGTTATTGGGGGACGGGACGTTTGGACGCGAGACGTGACGGAAATACTCAAGTGCGGTGTTGGAAGCCATAAAACAACCGACATTCCAAAGCACTCTTACGTCAACCGATCGCTCTCCCCCCGGCTCCCTCCCAAAGAGTAGTTTTGTGTTTGCAACTATTTCCGACGCTTCTTTTGTCCACGTTCTTTAATGACAATGTTGCGACTTGTCCCCTTCTCCCCGACCTGCGCCGCTTCCGAGTGATGCGTGGAATGCTCGCGTAACGTCCGTCTTTTCTGTGACGTTAGACTGCTATTTGTTGTAGAACAATGTCTCTAGAGGGAGAAATATGAGTTTTTTTTTTTCTTCTGCTTCATGAAGAGATGCGGCATCATAAGACTCCCACTCAGATTGCTCCGCCATGATGCCGAATTTCTTTTCTAATAGAATAATCCAACCAGGGTTTAAATAAAATTACCCCGGCTTTACTTTTTTATGAGAAAAATAAGTAATTTCTTCAGGTGGTGCCCGCTTCGCGCTAATGGTCCTGTATGCTGTAAAACTTCCTCCGGATAATAGGATAATGCTCTTATTGTGTGATAATGACGCTGGAAATAAGCTTTTTCTCAATGCGGTGAGGGCCCTCTGAAAATAGCACAATAAAAGATCTGTGTGGAGAAATTTCAGCCCAATAGAGTCACCTTTTAAGCAGCTAGCCAACGACTATCCACACGTCCCAGAAACAAAATAAGAATGCCCACTGATAGTCTACATTTCCACTATTTTGAGATTGCAAAAACCAAGGGCTCATCGATATTTTTTAAAATTATTTAGAATGGACCACAGTTAAACCCACAGATAATTTATTTAAATACAAAGAATAGAATATCTCAATCAATAAATTTGTTTAAATGGAAGTGAATGGTCAACGGAACGAGGGGCGAGGTCCACTAGTCCACCATGCAAATTTCCAAGGGCGGGGGTCGAGGGGAACCATAAAAGACTCCTAATGGGATGACAGAGGGCGTGTCAATCAATGACTGTCGTGTGCCGGAACAGCAGAAACGATGACGGAATAGAAATGGGGCCGTAAATTCTATATTGGGCCACCGTAATTAGTGGGATAAAAAAAAAACTTCTAAACTTTATCACGAATCTAACTTAAGTCGAAATATTGAGATTAAACAGTAGAGACCACAGTTGTGGGTCGAGAAAACGCTCGCGCACACACTTTCACGCTCGAAACATAAGCTGTTTCTAAATATATACCCCGGAGCTTGGTGACTTCATTAAATCAAATAACTAAATGCTTCAGTCTATTGATAGTTTTTTTTTTTGGAAACTTTTTTTATTTGGCAATTTTGTCCTAATGACGTCTATTCAAGAGAATACTACGCAGGTGGGCTAAGTTTCTATCGTGGCCAACTTTTCTTATTTTTAGAGTTTCTCAGAGTAGTTGAAAAAAAAATAATAAAAAATTACAGTGAATCTGTTTGAGCATGAAATGCGTTGATTCAACAGAATGCCACGCAGGTGGGCCAAGTTTCTATTGTAACGAAATTTTCTTTATTTAAAAAATTTTTTCGGAATATTATAATTGGAAAAAAAATTGTGGTCGGGCATGAAACGTCGATTAACATAAATTTGCATAAACATTAGTTCTTTGACGCGGTGGTATGGTTAAGATTAGCTGCTTAGAGGTTAGACATTGATGTAGAATTTGGATTTATTCTATAATATGCGTGTTAATTATCTCGGGGCAGCATAATGCTAAGTGTGTAACTAGGAAGACCTCGTTATTACTTACGCGACTATTGAGGATTAGCGAACGACGTCCTCTCTGTTGACGCATTCTCATGTGTGGATAAGGACGAGAAGGCCCCTTTTTCAGTCCGTCTGGCCTCGTTATAGAGGAGGATGAATCGGAGGGAGAGATAACGCAAAGTTACGCAATTAGCGCTATTATCATCAGTGTCCAGTGACCGCCTCGTCCCCCGGGGTTTTGCCTGCTGAACGCGGTGTCGGTGATGGATGTCCAACCTATCTAGCCCCCATCCTCCCCAACTGGACAGTTTTGGGGTCAGGCAGGCAAACGCCACGGGGACAATTAGTCAAATTACCGGTTGCAAACCTAAACTAACCACATCCGCTATTATGGACCGGGGGAAAGGGGGGAACAAATACTTTGCTCGGGATTTGTGGCTTATCGTCGTTCCTAAATGGACGCGAGAGGCGATCAGGAAACGCCAGTGACGTAATGAGACGTCATTAGTGGGCCCGATCTCATCTCAACGACCGTCTTCCGGTTGCCTAGGCAACGATTGAAGGCGACAATTGCGTCATTTCCGGTTGTTGTTCGGATACTCGCTTCCCCCCAAGAGAGATGCCGATTGATGTCGAGCGTTGGAGTGATTTGTGAGACATATACGCTCAGTCTATACGCTTAGACTTTATATGATCAATGGAATAACTCCTAATTGGTTCAGGAGATATTACGTCCACTAGCTGACCTTTTATCGCTGGTTACGATCCTTGCTTTGAAGAATTAATGGAGCAACCGACTAGCCATTTACGAAAGGACCGCGAATTCGGCAAGGATCCGCATAGACTGCTAGACAAATTTTGATCGCATGGACGATGAAGATCCTGAGAAATCGCCTAATTATTTAAGAATTGCGCTTTGTTATCGCACATCCTATATAGTCTCCTACCATAATTCCATGGCATAAGCGGGTAATTTATTCATAGAAAGTGCGCCCATATGCATCATTAGAAAGAATCTCTAGAAACACAAAAATCCGATGGAATGAAGACCCATAAATGATTATAAAACTTATTAAACTTTTATTCAACTTTAAAAATTAAAAAAAAAAAAAAAAATTAAATTCCAAATCCAAACTTTTCCGAAAATCTTTAATTCTTTAAGGAGTAAAATTTTAAGGATCTATTAAAGATATAATTAGCCATTAATTATATAAGATCATATTAAGGGATTAACATCGTCGCTAATTAATAACCCTCGACGAAAATTAGAAAGAATGATAGAAAAGAAACGGATCACGTGATTCGCCAGCCCAGATCGGGACTCGATTGTCAACACCTCCCAGCAGGCGGCAGCACCTGTATGCGTCTTGAGGTGCCCCTTAATTGGTATTGACACACCGCCTTAATTAAGTAATTAGTGACCGCCATTTTCCATTAATTGCCCTTGTGCCGGGAGAGGCCCAACCCAGCAGCCACAGACGATCTCGTCTGGCGAAGAGGAAGAGATGTGAAAAGACGCAATTGCGAATTCCAATAATTCATTACTCCAACGTTTAATTGAGTTACGTGGACGTCATTAAATGCGATACGTTAGACCACCATTTTTAGCTACGTATGCAGGTTTAATGTCTTATAAATAACCGTCTTATAAACTGATATTATTATATTTTTTTGTGTTTTTTCTTTTTAAGGTTTTCCGGATTCGGAATTTCTCTTCTGGCTCCATTATTTTGGGTGTAGGAAGAGAAATTCCGGAATATTTCTATTGAGAAACTTAAACCGGCAAGTTTTTAAGACATAATGTGAATCGAGCGTGAAACTATGGTCTTAAGAGGTTAAATCCTTTATGCCAACAACTGACATAATTGCTACCATGAATATAAAAGTAGGCAAGAAGTGTTTAAATCCTCGTGATGTGGAGTTGGTAAGAAACACCTTTTTTTCCGCCTTCTTTTAGCGGCATGGTCCACACGAAAAACCTAAGCAATTGGCGAAAAAACGCCTTCGAGACAAAGAGAGTTCTATTGTTGTTGCAGGACGTGCGTGCAGCCATTCAACTCCCGCCCCCTCCCACTAACTATGGGGGCCATTCCGGGAATGGTTCCCCCCTCCCAACAACGTTCGTTTCCACGTCTTCAATAAATCAAAGTTTGGACAACCTTGTATTAGGTCCAGGTGACATCTTAATCACTACCTGCCCTCGATGTGATCTACCGGAACGTCGATGGCAGAGCGTTGACCTCTGACCCACGCTCCCCTCCCCTCCCTTCCCATCATTCCCTTAGGGATCGCATCTCCTCCCCTACCGATGTAGATAGGCTACGAGATAGGGTACCGGGCCACGGCAATTGTCGCCATCTTAATATGCAGCTGAAAGCACTTAAGATAGATACCGAATGCAACTGCGCAGAATCGTAATTGCCGAAAACCAGACAGACAATGCAGATAACTAGGCATGAATTATAGGCCTACCTTCCAGCACTTAATGCTTAAATAATAATTTTAAAGTTTAAAAAAAACCGGCCCTTTATAAGGAGAGATATAAAAGTTTTGCGAGTAGCGCCAATCGCGTAAGACTCTTGAGGCCTTGATTTTGTTTAAAGATCCGTTTAGACAAATTCTTCTCCTGCAATTTTCCTAATATTTCTTACAAAATGAAAGTTATTAACATTTCTGTTTGCCTCTAAATTGTTAGATATCCTGAAGTTCAATCACGATTCTTCAGCCCTTCAAAAGACTCGTTGCTGTACTTCAGCATAGTTTGTTTAAAGAAAATCCTGATTGCCTTCATTCTCCCTGGTGTTTTACCGAGAGATGATGATTCTATTGTTCGGACGGACATCACTTTATTTTCAACTCAGCAATGACGTCATTTCAAGGACGAGGTCAAAAGGTGGCATGCGCGTCATTCCCGAAACGTGATGGAGTAAATAGTTTGACGAACCCACCCACCATTAGAGTCGGTGTATTAAAGAGAAGGATCGTAGTAAAGTAATACCTGCGCAGGTAGGATGGCCAATGTCATCCGGCCTGTGCCAACGAACCCGGTTCAAAATCGACCTTTGAACCCGGCCGTGAGAAGAATGGATCGGAATCATCTCTTGTCCAGGAGATTCACTTAAAGCTGTGAACGTGCTCCTGGACAGGACCCTAATTGGGACGAGGAAAGTTTTTAATGAGTATCCAGCACCCGGAAGAAGCAAACAGTTATATAAAAAGGATTGTTTATCTCGGAAGAAGTGCAAGAATGCCAACTAAAAATAAAACAATCGGATGTCGTAGAGGAACGAAGGGCAATAGGTCCTCCAAACGTGCCCAAGGGGTCTTTTATTACGAGGAACAAATAAAATTCTTTAAGTCCCCGCGGTTCTGCCGTTTAATTAGACATTCTAATTTAGACTTTACGCGACCTGAATTATGAGATGTTTTAGGTTGAAGCAATCATTTCATTTTTCACTTTTGTCATTTTGCAATTTTCATAAAAAAAAAAACAACTTTCGCTCTTTGTAGGTCACATAACGCCTAACTTGTTAAAAATAGGATGAGGAGCGATAAAAAGCACCAGAGAAAAAGAAAAAATTAAGTTGCAAGAAGGGGGATAAGACAGAGAGAATATAGAGCTCGATATTTCATGTTTACTGGTTACTTTAATTAACGGTGCGTAATTAAACATATTTTATCCACGATTGTCTAGATTTATCTGTTGTTCGCTTAAGATCTCTCTCATTAAAAGAAAGGCAGCGCGTGCGGTCAAACTCGTGATTTTTCTGGACATCGCTGACAACGTCACGATGAGGCAAAACGTGACGGACAACAAATTAAAGCCGCCTTTGCCCAATGCAAGAGGAGCAATTTCCCTATTACCCGTTTTGGCATCGCCCTCCCCGTCTCACCAATTTTCCTGTTTACCTAGGTTCAAGTCGATCGGGTTATCTGCGCCCATTAAGCTCTGCTTGTGGGCAATTTGCCCTATTACGTTGTCTCATGTGAGATCTTCTTTATCGTACGACAACGTTTTAAAATAGGGGAAAAGGAGCGCCACATCGCCTCGCAAATATGAAAATTGATCCTAGCCTCAACCACGAATCATGTTTTTGATACCAGAAGCGATATCGAAGGATAACTGCCCATACTCGAGTTAGAGTCTTTATTGATGGTTAGTTCTGACGTACTTTTGAATCATTAAGGAATTCCAAAGACGTCACTCGTGATAGCAGCTACTCGAAGAAAGGATTGGTGGAAACTCGCAACGTGTACACAATATAATTTGAGTCTAACGTAATTTTTTTTTGTGAATACCGATTACTTATCTCTTAAAATATGTTGTCGAGTTAGGCGGACATATTAATAGACGTAGCTTATAATTATTTTAAATGAGATACTCCACTCACCTGGAACTTCTATCATCTTCTTGTAGACATTTAGAAAAGCAGCTTCTGCCGCTTTGCTTCTCTTGGAGAGGTTGTCGATCTCTGATTGGAAGTTTTTGAGAAGAGGAGCCACCGCATTTCGGATTTCCTGCAATAAAAGTTTGCCGTTTCAGAAAATTTAATGTCTAGTTAAGTGTTTAGAAGTCAGTATTGCAAAGATTTTGGGAATAAAATCTCTTCCTTTCATCCGGAGCAAAAAAACAAATTAAAGAACATGGAAACAAATCCGTGAAAATTAGGATGGAATTAAAAAAGACGGAGTCGATTTTTAAAGAGGAAAAGAAAAAAAAAGTAAAAGGCACGACTCATCAAAGTTTTCTTGTGACTTTGGGTGAACTCGAAGCAATTTAGGAGGCCAATTGCCTTCATTGCATTCCGAGGAATTAAAACGTGGCAAAGAGAAATTTAATTCGTAAAAAGATCCAAAGTTTCTTTGAATGGATGAAGAGCCTATTTTGCTTCTTTCGTGACAATTTGCACTAGCCATTTCCCATCCTCCCGCACATTAATTAGGGGACCATGAGAGCCACCAGATTTTCTGAAGCAACGGAATTTCTTTATTTAATTATCCTAGAACCGCCCTTACCCATTTTCTCTCATTCGAAAGCACGAACAACGAATTTATGAATGCCCAATTGGGGTACAGACAGACTCTTTCAAGCTGCAATGAATATTTAAAACACCCGGAAGTAGTTGTGCGTGACGACCCCGGAGTTTGCGTGACATTGCAGCCTCCCACACCTCGACCCAAGCAAAACCGCAAACCCAATGGGCCATTAAGCAGAAAAACGGTGGCGGAGACTTTGGTGTGGAAGAGACGTCGCTTTCTTCCTACCACCTCATCCATCACTCCCTCCGGAGAAGGAGAGAGACCTCTGCGGCTCCTGCAAGCTCCACAAGTTTTTTTTCCTCCTCTCTCTCTCTCTTTTTTTTTTCCTTCCTCCTGATGCGGAAATTGAATCTTTATCGGAGCGAACCTGTCGGAACTCGCTTGTCGTCACTTTGCAGCGGAATTTGTCGAGATGCCGAATCGATGCTTCGATTCCTTAAAAGCTCACCATCGACTGACAAAAATCGCGTCTGGTCCACGCGTAAATAGCCTTAAATCATTAAGAACAGCGTCAAAAAAAGCCAAATTATCCTTCTGCTTGTTGCCATCATCTCTTCGACCCGGCTTAATGAATACCGGAAAAAATTCGAGATAAAATCGTTTAAAAAAATTCTATACACATCTGGGTCGATAGAAAACTGTTTAAGAGACGAAAATCGCGCTAATTTCGACACAGACGGGATAAGCCCATTGAAAATTCCGCTCATGACGAGGTTAGAGGTCAATGACTAGCGGGCGTCAGTTACGCCACAACAATCCACTGCCAATTGGGACCATTGAATAGAGGCGAGATGCCATTCGACCTACCCTCACACTAACCTGCTCTTTAAAATTATTACTGCCCAAATCGGAAACTTCGAGCCCAAGGTTAAGCATTAATAATAATAAAAAAAAAGAGCTTTACAAAATAGGGGATTTTATGCGGCCCCGGAGCCGTTGTAAGAATGCTCCTAATTGGTAGAGCATACATAATTTTGTGCCGGGCAAATTCGGAAAAATGCCCCCAACGAAAAACCATCAAAAATAGCCTGCCAGATGGACAAGACGACGGTGAATAGCTCCACTTTAAGGCTGACATTACCACTAACTCGCCCTTTATGACTTTCGTAAGTCAATTTCGGCAGAAAAGAGGGTCGTTTAGGAAAGGAAGAAGCAGAAAAGAGATGGGAAATCCGGTCGACTGATCGGAATCTTGGTATAGATAAACAGGACCCGATAACATTGATCGTATTTTTCGTAAAGAAGAGAGAAAAGAACTTTTTCTTTTTATGCTTCCGCTTTTTAAAAAAAAAAACCAAACTTTATTCGGACCCAAAATGGCGGACATTCTGGACTAATTTAAATTTCCTTTCCTTTAAAATTTGTATCGAGAACGAACGACGTCCGAGTCCGATTTTCGTTTTAGCGCTCGGCTTTTCTACACTTTATTTCGGATTCGAGAGTTTAATTGTGCCGGAGTGTGAATCTTAATTATTGAGCTTCTACTCCAGCCAGTCTTGCAATTATTGCTTCTCATCCCATAATACTCGCCTTCTCTATCAAGTAAAAGAGGCATTCAGAAAATGTCCAAAGTCGGAGTAACTTTTCCTTTTCCAAGCAAAAGGACTGTTTATCCAAATTGACTATCAGTGGAAGTGATAAGTCCGTCCATCAGCCCAACATGGCAGGATTAAAGTTCAAGCGCCTATGAAAAGCAGTGAAACACAAAATTCAATTATAGGGATTGCCAGATGGAGATTAAGTCAAAGCGAACGAGATTGACAACATCTTCTTCAATCTAACACCTCCAACTCGCCTTTATGACTCGGCTCCATTGTAACCTCTTCCACTCTAATGTGCCTCAATGATGACGATGTCGGTTAATGGACACGCTTACTGACGCAGAGAATGATGGGAAACTGGTCACGTGAACTTCTCGGTGTCCGAATCATTCCAAAGAAAACCTTAATTCTACTGTTTCCCTTTTAAAATTAATTAGTTTCCTGCATCTCCCTTCGAGTCACCATAACTGAGCCACTTTCATTAAAGTTTTTCTTTCTTATCCGTTTTTAATCATTCCCATTTTACATCACAATTATTTTATATACTCGTCCTTATCCTCACCTTCCATTCACTAAGGTTGGCATCATCAGGCTTTACGAATTTTTGCCATGTTCGACTTATGAAAGTTTGGCTTCTAATTATCTCGGTCGCAGATAAAATTGGTGATGAGTTGCAGCAGAAGAGAAATATTTGGAGACTAAATGCGTCTGAAGCTTCAACTTTTCGCCCCAGTAGGGAACAATCAAAGGGCCAGACACTAGCAATCACGACCACTCGAGTCGTTCAATCGAACAAACAATTTCCTCCTCGAGAAAACATCATCATCTCTATCAATATCGCCATTTGGACGGAAAGGGAGAAAGTGAAGTCCGCCGGGTGGCAAAGGAGGAGGACGAGTCCATTACTTCTGCTACTGATGACTGGACATTAAAAGACCCCTCCGTAAATCTATAGAAGGCGAACACAATATAACACTAGGGTACGTTTTGCCAATACATCTCATCGTTCTCTGTCCGAATGATGGCGCTACTTAACGTTAATGGCGACCGAACCCCCGACGCCATAATTGTTGTGTCTTCTTAAATTAGGTGCTTAAGCCCCACGGATCTGTATCATCAACAAATTATAATTTTCCAGGGATTATTATTATTTTTTTAATGACATTCTCCTCTCCGCAGAAACCATTTTTTTTTCTTCAACAAGTTCAGACTTGCTTCGTCCGAAAAATCATGGAGCATTTCCTCGATTTTTAGTGAACGAGACGAAACTTTGATAGGTGAACATTTCCTTTCTTAGTTTTATGTTACTTTTTATAACGAAAGCAGTAGAAAACAATCCATTCTCTTCTGGGTACACGGCAAGGTGGCCATTTACTTTTTACGCGGAAGGATCAGTCCGCATCGGTTTTTGATAGCGAAAGTGAGAGAGAGAGGAGCCATTGTCCATTCACAATGGGCAGCGAAAGTAAACCAACGTGTCCGGTTTCAATTGTCACCATGGAAACTAGACCCCGCTCCCCATGACGTCACCGAATAGGAGAAGGACTGTTAAGAGTTAGACTCCGGAGGTCATTAAACGTTTTTAGCGTTTCCGCCGTCCAGAACGGAAGTTAATCGGACTTTGAAGGGGAACGGAAAACAAAAGACACCCCGCATTTCCGGGAATGCGCTAGAAAGGAGAAGTCACAATAGAGAATGGGATGAGAAGAAGAAAGAGTGGGGGGAAGAAAAGGATAAAAAACGTGTTAATGAACAATCGGAACCGACATTTTGATAAAAATAGCGACGTCGTTAGCGAACGAGATGAGAAGAAGCGAGATTGGTTGCCTGGCAACCACTTTGCTCCGGATTAGAGGTAGATCGACCCTAAGCTGATCCTAATGAAAATTAATAAAGGAAATGCTTTACCTGTTGCGTGGATTTCTTGAAATCTCGGCTCAGCTCCACCAGCTTCTTCCGCGAAAGGTCGCTCTCGTCTTGTCTGTCCGCTAATTCCGTGGCTATTATATCGAGTTCTTTCTGAAAGAAACAAAAAAAAAGGAAGAATTCCCGATTCAGAAGGAGTGCCAAAGTCTTTGTTCCGTGGGCTTTGTCTTCCGAGTGTTTACGAAACAAACCGACGAAAATCCGACTTTTCTTCGAAAAAAATTCGACAACTATCGACTATCGATACGGGTTCAATAACCCTAATAAGAAACGGTTTCAGAAATGAATTATTTTATCAATAATGAATGGTCTAATGCGAATCTAAAGATGTGAAGTTATTTAGCAGACATAATAGCATCACGCGAGCCCCCTAATGATACCTTGTATCTCACTATTGTCATGGTAACGTCCACTGTAATTCCCAGCCCAGGAAGAAAAGGGTCGAACAGGTGTCGCTTGGGATGTCCTTAATGAGCTGGACGTGTGCAAACAGGTTGCAAAAACGTCACGTGGATAGTCACGCCCAATTTCGATTCATCGTAGTATATTGAACCTATTTTTCTCCATTGACCGTTACACGTTTGCCATCCTCCAACTTGGCTCATCTAAAACTAAAACACTCCAAAGTAAAACAAATACTCCAAACTAAAATGCAGATGCTCCACACTAAAACAAGTGATCCCCAAAACGTGGAGCGAAAGAAATTTTCACGCGAGTGCTCTTTATCTGTTGTTGTATGGGATGCGTGCCATTTATTATACTTACAAGTTTTGGGACCGCTAGTATGGGAAGTGGAGACGTTAAACGCGACTTTTAAGGGAAAAAAAACGCGTGACTACATGACTAATATAGTGTTGAAATCCTGTCAAGCGCTTACGAAACACGACGTCCTCAGGGAAGAGGAGCTTTCCCCCTTCTAACGGCAATCACGTGATCGTTCAGCTTAGCAGTATATAAAAGGACTAACTGGACTATTAACTCGGTCGAACAATATTCTAAGCCTCTTATATTAAACAACACATCAATTATTAAGCTGTCTGAAAGAAAGAGCGAGAGAGAGAGAGAGAAAGAGAGAGAAGGAAAGTACAAATTGGATGCCATTAAGACGTCATCAATTTGAGATCTCTTCTTATCGCTATTCTTATCGAACCGAGATGATATCGACTCTCTTAATTGATAGATTAGACATTATTTTTATAGTTGCTAAATTACTCTGACTTTGGTAAAGGATTTTTAAACGAACGTTTAAAAAATTAAATTCAGCGCCGGTTCTATAGATGTTTTTAACCGATACGCGATGGTTTCTGCTCCAAATCAGTGCTCACATATCCATCCCCTATTTTATATTCCTGTACGAGAGAAATGAAATTTTAAAAGGACCACAATCGATTCAGATAAGCATTAAGTGCCTATGGTCCATTTAAATTCAGTGGATGCCCGCATACTAATATGGATACCAGAGTAATCACCGTTCATGTTATTTTGCTTGCGGAGGGTTAAATATTTATTTTGTTTTAGTTGATAGAGAGGGGACACACGGATGTGCACGAACAAGCACATAATTACTCCTGACCGAACTCAATCGATATTAAATCCCATCGGACAAATGTCGGGGATTTTTAATACCCTTTTTTTTTTTAGTGTTTAGAACCACTTTTAGCAAAACTGAAAATATGGAGTGCGAAAACAGTATCTAGTCATTCACAACAACACATTAAGTCACCTATTAAAAGGAGAAGCAGAACTATAAAAACAAATACGGCCACAGGTGGTGTTTTATTGAGTCCCGTTACCCGTTTTACTGGCGGGGTATACGTATGGTGCTGCACATAATCCCACACTTTTAAACAGTAAAGCAGGAAAAAAAAATCAATTTTATGGCCCACAAAAGGATCTGCTTGACGCATCGACGAGCTGACGGTCTGATCGGGTTCTGCCAGGGCGGAGCCTCCCCTCTGCTATCCAGATGTCTACTATGCAACCGCGACCCCCGCGTAAAGCGCTACCGAAACCCACCACACCGTCTACAACTGGAAAATTGGGTTCATACAAGTTGGTTTCTGGAGAGACCCTTCGAAGAGAAGTGGAGTGACAGTTAAACTTTAAAATTCTGCTGTTCTCTATGGTCACGTTTACGGTTATCTTCAGCGATTTTGAGTCTCGCGACTCCGGGACGATTCGTGTTGTTTATTTACGATTGCTAACAATTTTTAGTGTGGGATTTACACTAATATTAAGTTGCACAGATAATGGGTTAAGAGAATAATCTAAATTGTGAGCCATGCAGGGAGATATATAGATATTATGCGTGCCAATCGATTGCTGACTCATTAAGCTTAACACCAGCAGCGCGTCTGCAGCTCCCAACGGTGGTCTCCCTCCCCTCTAGAGGGGTGAGGTACAAACCACCTCTAACGACGTAGGTCGGGCGATCCGATATATCCGCAGACTGGACAGAAAGGGCTGAGATAGCGATAAATCCATTATCCCGATTAAAACTTTTGTCTGTCGTCCCCCCGACGTACCACGCCCATTTTGACGGGAATGACCGGTGACGTCATCAATCCCCATTGCGCCCGACGGAAATACAAAAACACACCGGAGGAATTAAGTTTCGATTTTAAAGGGCGGAGGAGGGGGTGGAAAAAAAGAGCAGCGATGCGGGCCCGTACGTGTTTATATATATATATCTGATGCTGGGCATACTTAATTCACTTTCACGGCAGATAAGCGAAAGTGTAAAGTAAAGGGATGGACGGAGCAGGCGAGGCCTTTCAGAGGGTGGGGAAGATCCGGTACGGTGTGGGTGCGGCAGTCACGTGACGCAATACGGGCCGAGCGGGGCGGAGTACTATATAATTTGTCCATCTATATGCAGACAATAACTTATAATTGAATGAGCCCGAAATTAGTTAAGTGCGTCCGAATTGCTAAAGGGTCTCTCCAAAACCTGTTACGCTTCCATGGCGAGGAGGGATTAAAAAATAAAAAAAATAAAACAAAACCGATGCCAGCGCGCGCGCGTGTGGAGTGGGGAGCGTGACGGCGACGTGACGTCACGTTACGTCACGCACCTTTATCCCCTCACGTTCTTTTAAATTAGTCTTAAATCAGAGCTACAATGCCGTAAACAATGCAACAGATGGTGAGGTTGTCCGCTGCCAAATTAACTCGGGACGTAGATGACAGGTGGAGCCACTCGTCTCCCTTTACTCTCAGGAGGGGGAAGGAAATGAGAATAGATGTTGGGAAAAGTTTGTTGGCGAAACTAAGATATAGTAAAGCACGTTAATATCAGAAGGTCGCACTCATTTATTCACAGATGAATAGCTGGAGGAGCGGAAGGCGGCAGTTCGAATAGAAGAGGAGGAAGACTCTGCATCCTCAGTTTAAATAAATAATTCATGGCCGTGTTATCCTGGATTTTTGTGTTGTACATTCATTCCAATCAGTTAACTCTCATAACTGATAGCTCTTCATCTCCACTTTATCATTAGAAAACGTATTCAAGTCTAGGAAAACAGCCCCGGATTCTGTTTATATCTTGGAATTAGGAGAATTTAACCGAAAAATTCGCACCAATTAAACCGTTTCCTTCCGAAATTTCGAAGATGGCGACGAGTTACTCGCCGCGACTCTAAATACCGTATTAAAAATGTGGCGAATTTAAGTATTCCTGGCTTCACTGCGCGGTTAGGAAGTAGTGCGGGAAAGCCTCATCGCCGTTTAAACTGTTTAACTCTGTACACATTCAGCGTAACACGAGGAAGAGCGACGTTTCGAAAAAGACGAATTACAGATCTCGTAACGGCGATTATAGACTCGTCGATGAGTTTCACCTCTCGCGACTCCCTCTTTTTTTTTCCCTATCTATAAAAGATTCCTCGAAAGAAAGTGGTCTCCTCTTTAATAAGTTGATGTTTATGAAAAGCTATTTATTGTATAAATAGGCAATTATAAGGGCCGGGGACTCATAAAAGTAAATTTTTTATTATTTATTGCTTTTTGTCGGAGTGAGAGATGATTTATAGTTCACTCTCTCTCTCTCTCTCTCTCTCTCTCTTTCTTATTGAAAATTCAATCAAGTTTAAGAAAATTGGATTATCCCCCGTTTATCAGGTTTTTCGGGGGAGGACCCCTCCCCGTGGATTAACGAGCGATCCCAAATTTCTTTCTGATAATCAAACATCCGAAAGTCATTTTTCTTGTCTGACACCTGAGAAATTATTGTTTTTATTAATTACCAGGCAGTTACAGGGTTCTGTGATACTTATTATGGAACTCCCGTACAGGTTTTTCTTTCATAATTCGCCCTCTTAAGGGAGGGTTTAGCGGGGGGGTGGACAGTAAGAAGAGTCATTGTCGATTGCTAATTTTCTATCGGAAGTGTTTACGCGTATCTGTCGAGCGGCAGAAGTTCCTAACGTGGCACTGATGGGCAAACTAAAGCTGGTCCTCTTCTTCGGAACGTCACCGTGAGCAGGCAGGACCTAATTGGTGATAACCTAACCAACCAACAATTTCTTTTTTAAGGGGCAAAGGGGGAAGAGGTCGCTAGTGTCGCCACTGCGTCTCTGACGATGCATCCGCCCTCCAAGTTGGCGCCATGGCAGTCGAGCGCTCATTGCTGCGTTCCGATTCATTTGCATGCTGATTTGTCTAGAGCCAACGGTCCTTTCCCCCCTCGGGTCCTCATCTATCTCTGTCACCGAAGGTGCGGGGAGCCCCGGATTAATATTCGCGCGCCACAGTCTGCGGGGACCGGGGGAACTTATGGGGCCCCCGGGGAACCAGCCCGTTGGGAGGGTTACAACAGCACCGCCCCCGCTCGCTAATTACTGCGGACAGACCGATGGATAGTTTTTCCATCTGGTTTAATAACCCGCGCCTGCCGCTGGGACTCGTCACACTTTTTACGTTTTTGGTGCCGAAAATAAAAATAAAAATAAAACAGCTTCCACGATGAAAACATCAAAGTTCGGTGGCAAGAATCCTCGGATATAATTTTTCGGCATTATCAAAATGCCTATGCAAAGTGGAAAAATGCCTAAAATACTTTCATCCAAACTGTCGAAACGTCCTTCTGCCAATAACACGTTCCTACTTCTCTACGCCCCTTAATGAAAAAGTTCTTTCAATTAAAACTCAATAACTGCAAATTTATGGTAAAACAATCAATAATTTATTATGCGCCACTGCTCTGCCACCAAACGGATTTATGGTACCCAAAACAAAGTTTATCTAACTAAATTCTTCAGTCGCATCGACGTAACTTAAAAATAACCGAATAACAATTTTTGACAAAAATCACCTTGATCCTTCAAGGACTTAAAAAAAAAGAAACAATAAGGGCATACATCAGGGATTCAGTGTATCACTATACCATAAACCATCGGATCCTTATCAGTCCTTTTGTGACTCTATTGGTTAGTCTGATCTCTGAGAGTCGTGTCTCCGATTTTGGCCGGAGGGAGCCTGATTTATTCCATCTTCTCCGCGTAATTTGTTTGTTTCCTTCCGTTCTAAATCCTGTTTTTGGATATTTTGGACAAGATTTTCGTCTACGACAAGATGACGTAGCGATTACGTCGTAAAAATGAGAGCAAACTGTTTTCCAATTATAGTTACAGTAAAAACTGATCTGCATAAGTTTTGATCTACAGAAAAAAAAATCCTAAATTTTTCGGCGCATGTCGATTAAAAAAAGGGGGAAAATAATCTAAATTTATGATAAATCCGTACGTGATCCGATAAAAGAGCCTGTGAGGGATTATCGACCTTTGCAGGTTAAAAACTCTTAGATAGATAGGTCTACAAGTCGGGCCGGTTTTGAACCAAGTATCACCACCATTCAGGATATATTGAAGACCTCCCGTTATCAAACAGCCTTGACCTTTGAACTCGACAGATTAGGGAATCTCCTGACGTCTTATTTCCGTCGTCAAAGACACCCCGCAGAGTTGTGTGTCCAATAAATCTGCGAGGGGATAGCGCATTGAACTCTATTTCTAATGGCACCCCATTGGGCACCCGGCTTGTCTCTTCACCCTTTCCTCGACATCCGTCATTGCTACCAGATCTGACACAGGAAAGGACGTTGGCCCCTCTTCCCTTTAATTTGTCTTTCCTATCGGCAACATCTTTTGAGGAGGAAGATGAGGAAATGATCGATATAACGAAACGGACCCCGCGACTGAAGAAGATCCTAAATGTA
This sequence comes from Olivierus martensii, assembly GCA_000484575.1. Classification (NCBI taxonomy): domain Eukaryota; kingdom Metazoa; phylum Arthropoda; class Arachnida; order Scorpiones; family Buthidae; genus Olivierus; species Olivierus martensii. The sequence continues at coordinate 27,883 of AYEL01084183.1, forward strand.
GTTAAGAGGTTAATAAAAAGGGATCGACATATTTTTTAAATTGCACCTAATTTATATCGAATTCGGATTTTAAGATAAACGAATTAAAGGCGCCACTCAGGACTTTTTAATCCAAAATTAAGGAAATTTCATGAACTCGTTCTCCAAGTAACTTGAGAAACGTGCTGAAAATCCTTTAAAATCCTCAATTTTAGAATTTTTAACCATAGGATTATCTGATTAGTTTCCATATAAACTGCATTGATCATGTGGAGAAAGTAAAATCGATATAATGCCACATCTAAAATGATAATTTACAAGATTTATATGGAGCTTAATTATAAGCGTGGGCCTTCAGAATTCTTCACCAAGAGAAAGAACATTTGAGGTCCTTTATGACCTCAGTAAGTCGCAAAGTTTTTTCCATCTTCATCAAAGTTTAATCCAAATAGGCGTTTTAATAGAATTCCGAAAAAATAAAGTCTTTCAAGTACCTATTGGTCTCCCATACATTAAGGGGCAGTTCCTTTTTTTTATCAATTTGAAAAAATTCCCGTTCAATTGTTCCTTTATTTATGAAGTTTATCTCTCAAGTTTAATATTTACTCGTCCCGATTCGTCCCCGGGGGCCTATGCGACTGGATACAATTGGACACGGATGTGTATTTGTGTCATTGAGTTGCCATTGAGTTTAGTTATTCAGCAAGTGGGTCCCCCCGAGGATTTCGTGCCCAACTTGATTGACAAGATGTAAGAGCGGTTGGGGATTCGCTTAATGAAAGAACCCGGGACAAGAAGTGAAGAAAGCGTGTTGAATAAACCAAACAATGAGTCTGTATGTCACAATCAGATGGACTCTGCGTACTTCCTAATGAGAATGGATAGGATTACAGTCTTTCGGATAGAAGGTCAGCCCTCAGACGTCCCCCCTTCTCTCGGAATTTTTCATTTTTACTGTGTCTTAAGGATTATTAAAGAACTTCGCACTCCATACTGGTTGGCCATCCTCCGAGCAACGTGTTAACCATAGAAGTTTAAATTAATTTTAAACATGGTTTCTTTCTTTAAACGCGTAAAAAGAGAAGAGAAAAATCTGAAAAATATAAATAAAATTTTTGGTAGGGACCCCCTCGGATGCCAGTGCCCGTTTGTGCGCATGTTTCAATATCATAATTTAAATTTTCATCGTAGTTAAGGTTGAAATATTGCGAATCTCTAACCCAATAAAGCAAAAGAAAATGAAATCGCCATCCAGGTCAAACGAGAAAGCAAAGAAATGATTGGAATTCCCCAAGAAACCGTTTTGCTGGAGGAAAAGTGTAGGGACCGAATCTCACCTTATGTACGATGCGGTGCTGAGAGATAGGATGGGTTACGACCACACATTCGCTGTCGGGGGAGAGGAAAACAACCCTGGCAGGGCCATTTCCCCCAAGTCATAAAGATAGTCCAACACAACTCTGGCTGTAGTTGGCTCTCCGTCCGCCAGGCTGCGTAGCAGTTCTATCGCCCTCGCAGCTTTATTGTCTCATCACAGTAAATATTTAAATATTGAAGACAATGTCCAACCGGGGACCAGGTATAAATCACATCTTCAATCAGCCACCCCCCAGCAGCCGGTAAGATAATCCCTTCAATACATATTCATCCCCCCTCGCTGCACATGCGACTTTGCTTCTCTACCGGGATCCATTCATCACCTGCAAGGATCGTCTATCAACTAATCCACTTCTGCTTTGGACTCGTCCAGGAACCGCATTTCTTACTTCCCTTCTACGCCTCGATCCCCGGGAGGGATTCGTCCCAACCTAGAAATGAGTTTTCGTTCCCTCAATGGTGGGCCTTGGCGCAATACCCGCCGTGCCCCGATTTTATCGCTTGTCATAAGTTCCCTCCCAAGATGTAGTAGATGCTCCATCAGTATTTATTTATTTATTTATTCATTCTCTAGTTGGATAAATCGCCTGCATGTTCACTTATCAACTTCAATTTAATAGGCTTAGCTCTAATTTCCAATTCGTTTTCCTTTTTTAATTTCGCCACCAGAAAAGGCCTAGGGCGTCTCCTTCCTTCCTTCCTTCTTGTTTTTTTTGTTTCCCTTTTTCCTTCGAAAATATTTTCTTCTGCTAAACCAACTGGCCAGAAGACACGCGAGTTTCGAGTCTCTCATCACTCTCTCTCATCCAGTCGAGCAAACTCTTAATTAAAAATATCCGAGTGGAGAAGCCAAATTTCCAAATCCGGTTAGCGGTAGAATTTGTACGAAATTTGCTTCCAGATTTACATCACCAACTAATTTGCTTATTATTAACCTGGCCACAGTCTTCCTGGCTGCTCGTTGCATTGGTTGACAACGATCTAAACGTGTCCTCATCCCCCTGATAATGACTCCAAATCCGGCGTGTCGGAGCGTTTTTTTATTATTATTATTTTTTTTTTCGATTTAGCTCGGGTTACAAGTTTTTAGCCCGTCGTGTAGTTCACCTTTTGTTCGGCAGTGCCCGCAATTTTCGAACGACGCCAGGCCGTAAGTCGTCTGCTCGGTCAGACGAAGAATGAAAGCAAAGCGCGTGCAAATTTAGAGCAAAGCGCGTGCATTATTTTTCAGATTAACATTAAGAAAAGAACTTTCAAATTCTTATAAGAAATAGTAGTGTCTGCACCCAACCGTCTCTAGGCAGCCATAGAGGATGGCGTCCGTGATATAACCCTTAAATATGATCAATGGAGCTTTCCCCATCTCGGTGAGGACTTCATCATGGACGCGTACGGAATAAACAAACATGGAACGGAATGGATTTTTGCATAGGAGCTCTTTTGTCTGGCGTCTGTGCGGCGGCTTCGCATACGCAATGAGGAGACAATCAAAAGACATTCGCGCCCTCCATTTATAGTCCGGAGACTCCGGATGTTCGGCTCTGAAGCTTTTTCCCCCCTCCATGGAAATCCGCCATCGAGAACCGTGATTACACAGATCGGAATATTGGATAACTCGTTTTATGCCTAATGTTCCGTGGGTGGAGATGCCAGTGCCACATTTGATGCCTTTATTTGGCTCTTGCCTGCCATGGCGTGAACAAAGAGCAATTCCATGTTCAATCCCTCTATGAAAGCCATGTTTACCTTATTTCTTTTCCATCACTTTGATAGGCCTACGTTCGTCCGTTTTACTGACTGCCATCGATATAAAAATATACTTTTCCCTCCCCTCTTCTTTTGTATATATTAAATAAAAGCGAAAGTAAACTGCACGCGCGTGTTGTCAACCTTTCCATCCCAAACTGGAAGTCGGGTCCTCTTAGAAGTTTCAGGAGAAACTGAGCCACTGCTACGTTGAAAAACAAGGGCGCTGACCCCGAGTAGTGTGGGTGGATAATCGTCGCTCATCCCATAATAGTCCGATATTGCACTTCCTCTCCGCTTTGCCACTTTAATTGGCAGTTGATTCGTCCTTCTAATCCCGAGACTTGTCGACTTCCCCTATTTTAATCAATACAAATCCTCTTAGGCAAAACCGATTGGTTTGTTGCCGTGGAAACTAGACCCTTATTCAGCCCTTTTCCGACCCGTCGAGGAGAATGTCGATAAATCAATCGAAGAGACGTCCAGATGGTCACCTGTGGCACTCTTCGGATTGGCGAAGGTCTAAGACGTTTAAAATTCGTGTCTTAAGTGGCCTATAGGCCTTTGGAATGTTGCGCAATCCAGGACCACAAGCGCATTAAGCGACTCCCCAGAGATTTTTTAATATGAATCCAAAATAAGAGAATTAATGGTTACAGAAATTAGCGCTTTCGGGGCGTTAAAGATAGCAAAGAATGGAAGAAAAAAAATAATCAGGTTCACGCCTAAAGACTTATTAAACGAGTTTAAAGGTGTCATTGGTATTGAAAATGTGCAAAAGTGATGCAATTAAAGGTTCTGTAAACAATTACAAGCCCATTCGATGACGGTAGAGGTTTACGAGGTCATCGTAAATACGGCGGTTCTTTTGTTGGCAGGTTGTTTAAAAGTCAAGGGAGGAACAGGTTGTTTGTTTCGTTTCGTGACGACTGACTTCGGTGTCGCGAGTGATTATGTGACAGATGTTTGCATCCGGGCGCAGAAATTCTTCAGATCAGATAAGAGCTCCTAAACTTCCATTAAAAAAAACGACTCTTTAAGCGGTCTTCATTGATTACAACAGGTCGATGACGTCGCTGTTATTCACACACTTCACGTGCCTTCTCGTGACATAGGTGAGCACTACTTGTTAACGGCGTGGGTTGTGGTTTTACGGCAAAACCAGTCCCTGGAGGACCTGCACTTTGCTTCCGGACCATTGGGTTCTGGAATTACCTCTGTCTGGGGTTTGTAAGATTAAATTCGGCATGAAATCGCTCCAGCGAATTAAAAAATACTCCATCTTTGATTATTTTATAGAAAACCACACAAAATGGTGATTTAAAAATAAAAATCAATCGATCTGGCATCATAAACGAGATCGATCTCGATGCCAAACTCATCGCGTATTAATATCGAAGAGTTTTTTCCTTTCTTACGATGCTCGTCTAATTATCAGTTTGAGGAAAAGAGCAGTTTTATCCTCTTAAGTTATCAGAAAACTTTTAAACTTGCAACTTAAGAATCGCTGAAGCTCGGCATCTGTGGTCCATTTCAGACAAACGATTTGCGGAATCAACAAATGCGAAATGTGGTGCAACCATCCATCAAAACAATCAAAGGAAAACGTAATTATCGAAATTAATTCATTAGCATCTAAAATTAGGATAACAAGGATATAAAAATTGTCTTGTTTCTCTACTTAAACTTTGTCCTTCGTTCGCGTTGCGACTTTTGATGGTTTCTTTTTTTTTCTACGCTTCTAATTCGACTTGGCAATGGAGTTTTTCGCTTTTTGGGGAAACGGAGACCTCATCAACACATAAAATTCTACGCCCCCAATAAGAAGAGACAGAAAAGATAGCAAAGATGCGTTACCGGCGAATTTTCGACCTTAAGTAAACGTAGCCATAATTTTCCCAATAAAGGAAAGGTGAATAAAGGCCTCATAAGACATCAATCCAATAATTCTAGCGCTATCTGTATTTGTTTGTTGGATTTATCCAACATTGTTTATAACTCTAGTAAGGACTTCAACTTTACGACAGTCGGATATTTCTATAAGTATGTTTACAGGAAGCTGGACTTCTACACCGAATTTCTTTCAGAAAAGCTACCGTTTCCACAGTCGATCTGCAGATACGAGAAGTGATCGAAAAAACGGTGAATGAGAGAGTAAGAGAGAGAGGGTCTGCAGATAAGAAAGCCAAATGGAAGGGAAATCTAAACTGTAATATTATTCCTTGTCTGAAATCAAGGAATATGCTTCTTTACTCCAAAATATATCCTTTTTTTCGCATGAAAATATCTAGGCAGGTGGTTACCGAGGTTAAAGTGAACTGTGTTGCACTGAGAGATCTTCTTTACCTCAACTCGATAGTTTGTAAGATACGTGGCAAGAGATGGCTACAACTAAACGGTTGTCAACCATTGACAGATGCCAAGTGATTTTTGTAAACTTTCTGTCCCGGTCGCCGCTTCTCGGTGATGACTATTAAGCGTAACCCGTTCGTGAAACCATTTAAAAAATCGATTTAAAATCGATATCGTAATTAAAAACGTCGGCATATCTATTAAACGCTTCTTTCTGATCGTTTAAAATTAATTTAAAAGTTTTTATTTTCGCTCACAGGCATTAAAAGTGGACGAATTAAACTTTTTCGTTTAGTTAAAAACAATTTTTTTTTTTTTTTTAAAGTCAAAACGTGCATTTTGCGTAAAAATAAGTCTTGAGAGAGTTCTGGTAGAAGCGAAACTTTTTTTTTTTTTTTTTTTTTCTTGAGAGAGTTCTGGTAGAAGCGAATTTTTTTTTTTTTTTTTTTCTTCCTCCCTCTCGTAAATAGGAGGAAGAAAAGCCGAATCATCAAAGCGACCGTGTGTCAATGTTATGCTCTAAAATGGCGTAACGGGATTTCTCACGCGAAATGTTCCCCTAACCCAGAGTCACGCATTGAAGTAGGGGAGCTTCTCCACATACGAGGTCACAGAAATCCAACAGATCGTTTTCCCCCTTCTGTGTGTGTATGTGTGTGAGAAGTAAAGCACGCGAAGAGTGCATCAGGGTGGTGGTGGTTGCTTAGCTTCAACAAGTCAACTCGAGTACGAAAGACAAGTACAGCAGTTTATCTTTATCCACTTCAGTATTAAGTCGATTTTCTTGCTTTGTATATATCCTATTCAGATTCGCAGTTTAAATTCAGAAAACGATAGAGCGGCCACTTGAACGGGGAATAAGAAGAAGAAGAAAAAAAAAACAGCTTACGCGGCAGCGTATCAGACTTGTGAAAGACTAGAAAATTAATTAAATTAAGTCGCATTGTTTCTACTACCAACATCCTTAATTTAGTCGATATAATGCTATCGTGTAACCCGAACGTCCGACATTTTCTTTTTTAACTTACAACGCACTTAATTCAAGTAGCGTTAACTGGACACCGCACTGAGCTGATATTTTCAATAAACTGTAGCGTAGTGCTCCTGATATTTACATCATCAACTTGTTTTTTTTTTTTTCTTGCTTTAAATCTAGTATGGTTCCTTTAATTCGTCCGTTCAGAATTCCTCATTAAACGCGCGTAGATGCGATATTATCATAAATTTTCCTTACGCTAGGCACGAATTGACTGGTTTAAGCGTGTTGTATGTAATCTTACGTAGCGTACATACATTAGCAATCGTTTAAGCGCTATAGAATTCCAGTAAGAGAGCGAGAGAGACAGGCATTCCACTCAGCCCGCACAAGGCCCCAGAATAGCTGATTAATCGCTTTAACGTGTTGTTGTGGCCGGTAAGTCTAATTCAGATTTAAGTTTCTGTGAATGAAACGTATCAGACGTTTTCGGCTTCTTACACGAGTAACAATATGAATAAATTTGAAAATACTTTTTTTTTTCTGTTTGTTCTCTTTAAAGACTAGAGAAAGAGAGAGAGAAAGAGAGAGGGCTGGCTACTTTTATAGTCTCTGCCACCTGGCAAAGATGACAACATCAACCTAGAAAAAGCATTGGAAGAATTTATTGCATTCAGCAGAAAGTCGTCATCTATTGTTGGCACAATTTATCGTATCTTGCCACATAAATTACACCGGGTGCAGGCGACAACTCCGAAGCCACTCTAATTACACCTGGAAGACCCCCCTTGCCCGAGGGGATTAAATGAAAGAAGAAAAAAAAACTTAAAATTAATACTTAGTACTTGTTCGTCCTCCCCAACGATTTGTTGATGGTTAGAAGGGCCACCTGGGGCGACGTCTGGGCTCCCTTTGCACGTCCTCAATTTAGACTTTTTTTTTTAAACCCTGTAGGGTGACAAGGTCGTTTGATTGTCCCGCAGAAGGATTGTTTTCAGGAATTTCTTGCATTATTTATTAAAAATTACGATTTACTTACGAAGCGAAAGAGTTATTTTGCCAAATTTTAAGACCTGAAGTCTCGAATGTTTGGCAGATGTTAAGCGGGTGGTGTTCATGTTCAGTACTTTTTTTTTTTCCTCTTCACGAAATTATGGAAAAATATTGATCCATAGTTGAAAAAATGAAAGAAATATTGAAAAGAGCAAATTAAAAAAAGTAAGAAACAAATATTGCAAATATTGTTCTTGAAATATTTGTTTCTTTCAAGAAACAAATATTGCAAAAGAGCAACTAAAATGAAAGAAACAAATATTGCAAATATTGCTCTTTGGGATATTTGTTTCTTGAAAGAAACAAATATTGCATAAAAGGAAAGAAACAAACATTGCAAAATTACCCTTGAAAGAAACAAATATTGCAAATATTACTCTTGAAAGTAACAAATAGTGATGAGCAATATTCATTTCTTTCAAAGAAACAAATATTGAAACAACGGTTAAAAATTATAAAAATTTAATTAAGATGACGAAGTTTGGGGCTATTAAATTCTTGTCTTAGTGAGTGTTTAACAGGTCTGTACGTAGTAGAGAGCACTAGTAATGCAGAAACAACTTTTGATAGCGAAAATCGGCAGGTTGTTACAGATTTAATTCAAAAAAAATCTGCACAATGGTGTTCAGTACATAAGAGAGAGATTTAGTGTACAATAGAAGTGATCTGGGGTCGTGAATTCCCCGGGGCAGACGGAATGTCCGATTCGATACAGCTTCTGCCAAGCCTATAATAGTGTAGCTTGTTACGAAAACTCTTATAGATTGAAAGAAGCCAGACAAGTGAAACAGGAATATACTTTAAACGATAATGTTTCCAGTTATTATTTTTGTAAAAAAAATAAGAATTATTTATAAAATTATCGTCTAAGATATTACATTGCTAAAAACAAAATTTTAAAGACGTAGTATACGAGGACAGTTTAATTTTAGAAAGTATAATTTCAGAACAACTTAGGCAGGTTTCTGTTTACAGAACTGTGACAGACAGACAAACCTAATAATTTGGACTTCTCGACAAACCACTTCCTCAATTCTGAACAAAGATCCTCTCGCTTGAGCGAATTGTACGGCTCGTCTCGGTCCCTCTACTCCCCCTCTTCCCCTCGTTCTACTGTTATTTTTCGTTTCTCGATTCATAATCATCCTAAACAATAACATAATGTCAATCATCCGACCACGTGGTCCTATTCAATAATCTCATCGTCGAAATTGACATAATTTTTCTTGTCTGCTTCGTTCACGTGACTGGGCGCCGTCGACTAATTACACGTCACGATCCATCGAACATTTAAAAAAATAATAATAAAAAAAAAAATCCGATTGGTGGATGCTTATTGGATAAAAATATTTTAAAAACTTCGATTCGGGCCGTTTATTGGACGGCGGTTCGTTTCTACCGTCGTCCCAGTCGCCTATTGGATAATTCGATCGGGTTTCGAATTCGAAGCGAAAAGTACAAATTTAGTTGATTGGACGACGGACATAAACGTCGATCGGCTATTGATTACTCGGAAATTTTCGAAAGAAGGACGATCGGCGATTGGTCAAACTCGATTAACTGTCGTAAATACAATCGGTTATTGGACGACGTCTTCGACTTTTGACCAATAAACGTACGGAACGGTGCGATTTCGATCAAAAAAAAAAAAAAGAAAGAAAAGCGAAACATTAATGAAAATTTTTGTGTTAATTATTGACATTAAGAAAAGATATGGTTTGGAGCTAAATAAACAAGAAAGTTTTGTTAAGAAAACTTGATGATATTTACAAAAATGATATTTATTCTTTACAATCGGGAAATTAATTTACGTGACATATTCAGGCTATGCCGTTAGGGGTTATCAATGACAAAAATGTTGATGAAATGACAATAATGGCTGGTAATGAATTAAGCGGAAACATTTTCCCTACAAAATTTCTAACTTTTGTCTACGTAATGAAGAAATTAAAACGTAAAATTTTAATTTGCTTACAAATCAGAAAAGTTTTGTTAGATATTTATCTAAAGAACAAATTTAAGGTTTTTAAGAATGGTTATTAAAGAATGTTCATTAGGCTACTTGTCCAAAATAAATGAGTTTCTAAATTCTTTTAAAGAAGTTTAATATAAGACTAATTAACTCCTTACGGCATCTGTTAAATTTCTTTAAAATTTTCTCTTTAAAACAGAATTAGCAAGGCTCATTAGGATATATTAGCTTAGGCTAAAAGGCCTATTTCAGCTGATATAATTGTCCAAACAGTATTGTTCTTATTCTCTCCAATTACATAAAAGATCCTTAAAATATACTTCCTCACTTTACCCATTTGCCACGCTCATCAATATAAAAAATTATGAAACTTAACTAAGTTTTTTTTTTCTTCCTTTTTTCTACAGGATAAAAAAAATCTCCCTCTCTCATTCTCTCTCGGGAGGGTCCACGAAGAATCGAATATGACGATGATGATGATTTTAAATTTAAATTTTAATTTGAAAAAATTCCGTTTGATCTTATCAACTTGATTTTTTTTTTCGTTGATGGAATTTTTTTTTCCAGAATTCCATCAACAATTAGAATACACTATCAACAGAATCGAGTCTTTTAGATTCAGAATTCCATCAAAATCATAGAATCGAGTCTTTTAGAGTCAGCAACAGAGTAGAGGCTTTTTTAGATTCAGAATTTCGCCATCAACAGAATCGAGTCTTTTAAAATCAGCAACAGAATCGAGTCTTTTAGATTCAGAATTCCATCAAAATCATAGAATCGAGTCTTTTAGAGTCAGCAACAGAGTAGAGGCTTTTTTAGATTCAGAATTTCGCCATCAACAGAATCGAGTCTTTTAGAATCAGCAACAGAAATCGAGTCTTTTAAAATCAGCAACAGAATCGAGTCTTTTAGAATTAGCAACAGAAATCGAGTCTTTTAAAATCAGCAACAGAATCGAGTCTTTTAGAATTAGCAACAGAATGGAGGTTTTTTAAATTCAGAATTTCGCCATCAACAGAAATCGAGATTTTTTAAGAATCAGCAACAGAATCGAGTCTTTTAGATTCAAAATTCCATCAAAATCATAGAATCGAGTCTTTTAAAATCAGCAACAGAATCGAGTCTTTTAGAATCAGCAACAGAATGGAGGTTTTTTAGATTCAGAATTTCGCCATCAACAGAAATCGAGTCTTTTAGAATCAGCAACAGAATCGAGTCTTTTAGAATCAGCAACAGAATGGAGGTTTTTTAGATTCAGAATTTCGCCATCAACAGAAATCGAGTCTTTTAGAATCAGCAACAGAATCGAGTCTTTTAGAATCAGCAACAGAATCGAGTTTTTTAGATTCATAATTCCAGCATCAACAAAAATGGATTCTTTTAGATTCTACGCCAATGGTTGCTTTATATAACCATATAACCTTGGTTTTTATTTATTTAATGGTTTCCGATAATAAATGATTTATATTTTCTAAAGATATAAATTTTCGTGACGTAAAAAATCGGAAATTAACGAGAAACCAGAACAAATGTTTATACAGTATAGGCCTATCCAGTTTAAAACTTGTTTACATCTTTACTGAATCAATGATTCGCGGATGAATCAAGTTATAGGTTATCTAACTCACTTCCTGTAAATTTATGTTTTAGAGATAAATATTTTTAAGCAGTTTATTAATAATCTTAGGCTGCGGGTCAGGATCCCTATAGGCTAAGTGGCGAATAATGGTCGAACTGCATGTAAAATTTTATGTATATAAAAAAAAAACAACAGCGTAATGACTTATAACACGAATAGACTTTGTAAGCAAATATAAGTTCGTGTAGACGGTTTATAAGTTCGTGACGTGACATCTACTTGCGTGACGATGCCTTCTCGAGTGTAACTGACCGTTGTCGAGGTTGAACTAATTGGAGAGATTTTTTCGGTTTTATATCTATTTTATTCTTCTTTTTTTAGTGTTCTTTAATCCTAACTAAGTTCAGAAGTGACAACAGAATGGTCGCGTGACGGTTTCGTTCCGCCATGTTTGACAGTCACGATCTCTTCACGCAAACCTATTATTGCCCCGAAGAATGTCACATGTGATCGGATTTTAAAAAAATAATTATAAAAACGACTCCCATGTTTCCATTTTTAACGGGTCCTATTAAACTGAGTAATCTAAATTTTCTGGTTTTTGAATATTTAATGATTAAATGACTTTAACTTTCGCTGACCTTTAATTACGTTTATTTGGATATCTTAAACGTCCTGCGTGCCAAAAAAGTTTCTACATTAAAATTTGCTATTTTTGTCCTCCCAAAATGTAGCTTTTAATGTTCAAGATTTTTTTTAACCAAAATTTAACTAGAAAGAGTCCAATTTTTTGCTCCTCTGTATACCGCTAACAAGGTGCAACGTGGAGTTAAATTTAGGAATTAAAATTCACGGAAACAAAAAGAAAAAAAAAAAAAATAAAAGAAATCGTTAATTGGCAGAATCCAACATCGTAAAAGAAATACAAATAAAAAAGGTTTTTTTATTTGTTTTCTGGGTTTTCCTATTAGAAACTCCTGTTATAGGAACGAACAGGAGACCGTAACGATAGGTTCTAAAGGCTTTTTTAATGCCTTAGAATGAAAAGAAGCTTTTGTTGCACTTGTCCTATTACTCTATATTATTGTTGGCAAAGGCACAGGTGTGAAGTCACCTGCGAGACACCTTTGCCGACAGCCAATGGTAGAAGAGAATAGAAAGAATGGATTGTGACAAATGACTATGGGTCATTGGGATTTGTCAAGAGGACACCAGGCCATCAAAAGAAATGTTATTTATTAGAACTTATATGGAAACATCTCACCACACCTCGATTGGATGTTTCCACTTAAACTTCCCCATATAAGCGTTACGCGTATCATCTTTAAAGACTTTAAACCACACTCCAGAAAAATAATAATAATAAATAAAAGAATGAGTACGAAATCTTAATCAATCTAAAGTTATAAACGGCGTGATAAATATATATATTTTTTCCCTCGTCCATTTTTTGAGGATTTGTATTAAGAATAAAACCGCTCGAATCCTTTTGGCACAAAATCCATTAAACAGACAGAATTGTAGCTTATGCTGCCTGGATGATAAAAATAAAGTAGCATTCTACATGAATTTCCACACGAGCTTCATGAATTATTTATACGACTATATTTCAGAATGTAGTCCATCTCCAAACATTATTATGTGGCGATGTTCTTATTCATATCTCATATCCCACAAAATATAAAGCAAAAACAGGAAAAAAATGTCTATTTTCTTCAGTTTCCATAATTATAACGAACGTTGTTATCATGTTTTACAGTTTGAATCGTGTCTCCTGGTGAAGAAAATCCTATACGTTTGCTACCACTTCAATTCTTGATTTCTGCTGCTCCTAAACAGTTTTCTCTAATTGCCAAGTAGAGTTTGGAGTAAATCTCGAGATTTTATGTTTATTTGCAAGAGAATAAACAAAATTTGGAGCTGTACAAACAGAATAATTCAATTTACTGACTTATTACGAATATCTAACAGTTTCCATGAGGAAACGTCTATATGACATTAAAAAAGTAACAACGAACAGATGTTTAGGTCTAATTTTTAGCTAAATCTTGATTTCTGCGCTCATAACAATTTACTCTAATTACTAAGTACAGTTTGGAATAAATTTCGTCATTTTATGTTTATGTCCAACCGAATAAAAATTTTGAACTATGCAAACAGAATAATCCGGTTTATTGACTTATTACGGATTTCAGGTAGTTTCGATGAGGAAACATTCATGTAGTATAAAAAAAATAATGATAAACAGGTGTTTAGATCTAATTCTTACAGATTTTAGCTAATTCTTGATTTCTGCTGCTCCTAAATTACTAAGTATAATTTGGAGTAAATCTCCAGGTTTTATGTTTATTTTCCAATTGAATAAACAAAATTTGGAGTTGTACAAACAGAAAAATATGGTTTACTGACTTATTACGGATTTCCATGAGGAAACGTCTATATGGTATTAAAAAAATAATGATAATACAGGTGTTTAGATCTACTTCTTATAGATTTTAGCTAATTCTTGATTTATGCTGCTCCTAACAGTTTTCTCTAATTACCAAGTACAGTTTGGAGTAAATCTCTAGATTTTATACTTAATTTAGAGTTGTACAAACAGAGCAATCCGGTTTACTGACTTATTACGGATTTCATGTAGTTTCCGTGAGGAAACGTCTCAATATTATAAAAAATAACGATAAACCATTGTTTAAATCTACTTCTTATAGATTTTTAGCTAATTTCTGCTGATCCTAACAGTTTTTTTTTCCTAATTATCAAGCATAGTTTAAAGTAAATCTCGAGATTTTATGTTTACTTCCAACCTAATAAACAAAATTTGGAGTTTTACAAACAGAATAATCCGGTTTACTGACTTATTACGGATTTCATGTAGTTTCCATGAGGAAACCGTTCACGTGATATAAAAAAAAAAAAAATAGTAATAACGACAGACAGCTGTTTAAGGTGTACTCCTTATAGATTTCTAGCTAATTCTTCGTTTAATTTACGATTATTTTCGAGTTTATAAAATTCAGGAAACGAAAAAAAAAATGTCATCGCCAGCTAAAATATTAGTCAGCATATAGCCCATAGGCTTTAGCTATCTTCCATTACATAGGTCATGTTTCTTTCCGGTAAAACAACTTCTTCCGTACAAACCAAGATCAAGGGATGATCAACACAAACAGTCATACACCTAGACCTATTTTCCTATATGTAGGCCTAGATCTGTTTTAGTTTCCATTAAAATTTCCCACGCACTTCGATCTATTAAGACCATAAAATTTATCGAGTAATATTTCCTCACGTGTGTACTTCCTCGAATTTTATGCCATATAGATTTTTATGATCGATAATAAAAGGCAATTTGTTTTAATTAATGCGCTTTAAAAAAAAAAGAGAGAGAAAAAAATTTCTCGCAGTTAATTTTTAACTGTTTTATTATGATAATTTATGGATATAATGCATGTTTGCGCATAGTTTGGAGGATTTTTGCTGATGCACATGCATCAGCAAAAAAAAATTACCAACAAACAGAAGAGGAATCCGTTTCCGAAGCTTTAATTAAGAGCTAAACGAAATTCAATTTAAAACCATTAAACAAATTATTCCTTAATTCAGACCACTTAAAACGTACTCCAAACGTCTAAGAATAGGCATATTCATTATGGTCGCCACTCTCCAAGTTTGCATATACTCGCTCGCAGTTTGCATTCAAGTCGAAAGAAAACTGGTCTTTGAAGATACTAAGTAAATGTTTCACGGGACCGTCCAGGTTTGAAATTTTAAACAAATTTTAATGAAGTTTATTTAGGATAAAACAATGGAGGTCAAATGTCACGTGGAAAGGAAAGAAAAACGAATTAATTCTGAATGGCATCGAGGTCAGTCGCCATCAACTCCGAGTTCGGATCCTATATAGCGTACAAGTTTTGTTTTTTTTTTATTTGTGAGCATGAGAAAGAGTCAGTAAAGATATTAAAAGCCACAAAAAGGAGCATCCGAGAGCTGATTAGTTTTTAATTCAGCCAACAAGCTTTATTCTATTTCAGTAAAGTTTGTTGTAAAAAATGATTTAGAGAGGATAAACCAGTCGGTAAAACTTTGCACATTTAAGTTAATGGGCGAGTTGCTGCAAATGAGTGTTGATGAAACATTCACATTTTGAGACCAAAAAGAACTGGAGCAATTAGGAAAAGGCAGAGAATTGAATGGTTTTTGAATGAGTAAAAAACAAAAACCGGGAGAAAATGGCGAAATGTGCAAACAGTAACGTTCGTTTGGTTATGACTTCTCCCATCATCCTCCGCGAAAGTTATTGATGGTGTCTGACTTTCCCCCTACTGCGAATTTGCATTCATTATTAATTGCTCTGCTCTTTTAGAACCTCTTGCCGTCTTCATTTTCTGTCGTTTTATATGTATTCCGTATTTGCTTTTATTGTAAGATGAGTCTCATCCCTATCAATGTCTGGGCGGTCTGGATTTTTGCCTTTTTTTGTTTTTCTTCCATCCACTTTTTGTCTTTTTACTAAACGTGGAAATATTTGGTATTCTTATTGACCTGCCTTTAAACTCCACAATTTACTCTTTTATCTTAATTTATTGTGTAACCTTTTTTTTTTTTTTTTTAGGATTAAACTCCACAATTTACTCTTTTATCTTAATTTATTGTGTAACCTTTTTTTTTTTTTTTGCAGGATTAAATACTTCCACACGCATCGAAAAAAATTACGTCCGTACTCAAACAACAAATACCAAAATTCAATCAAACAGTACTCGCATTTTAATCTCCATCTATGGGCCTTAAAAAAAAAAAAAAAAAAAAAAAAAAAAAAAAAAAAAAAAAAAACATTTTTTCCCTCCAAATTCCCAATATGGGAAACATTTCAAATATTGGGAATTTGGAGAAAATATTGGGATTTTTGAAAAAATTTCTCGATATTGGGAATTTGGACAGAAACATTCAGATTTCCGAAGGAAAATTTCTCTGTATTGGGAATTTGGAGAGAAATATTGAGATTTATGAAGGAAAATTTTCTCTGTATTGGGAATTTGGAGAGAAATATTGAGATTTAGAAAGAAAATTTTCTCTGTATTGGGAATTTGAAGAAAATATTGTCATTTTGGTAGAAAAATATCTCAATATTGAGAATTTGGAGGAAAAAATTCACCAAATTCTCCAATATAGAGAAAATCCTCCAAATTAGAATTTGGAGAAGGATGCCGATGAGACATTTCTACACATTCACAGTAGGAGTAAATCATAACTGGAAGAGTTTTAAAATTGTTAAAAATTAAAAAGGAAAAAAATCTAGATAAAGTATGGTAACATTTTTCTTCTGATTAACTCGATCCCCGTCGTAACGGTAGTGCTTGTAAAATGTTTGCGAATCTGTAATTTGAGAAATCTATTTATATATAGTTTTACAAATGTTCCGTACATGACAGATACGAAATTTCTGACACAGATGATGTCCCTTGACAGCAAACTGCAGATGCCACATATATAGATATATATAAAAAAGAGACAGATGTCTTTACTTTGTGTTCATGTTAGACCCCCTATGTCAGATTATGACCGAATGCATTACAATTTTTATCGACTTCCAACAACTCTCTCTCGATCGCTCTCTAGACTCACTCACTCACTCTCTCACTCTCTCTCTTCATGCGATTCTTCTATTTTATTTTTAGACGTATCTCTTTAGCATCTAGTCCTTTCAAAATCTATCGTTGGATCAGACTCGGTTTCTTTATATTAAATTAGTTAAGAGGAGAAATGTTCGGCCGAGATGCATCCTGTTTTGTAATAAAAAAAAGAAGAGAACAAGGCAGTAAAGGACGTTGTCGGCGTATCTTCTTTTTTTTTTTGTTTCAGAAATGTCGACTGTTTACTCCAAGGACTGTTTACTCCAACTTTTTGAGCAGTAATCTCGGTTACGTAACAATTTCTCCAAGTAAATCGGATATTGTAAAGTAACCTTATATCGTTTAGCATGAAGAATCCGGACTGTAAAGGATACGAGAACTGAAGGCATGCCGAAAACCTTAATGCACTAAGAGTAATTTTATAACGCTTCACACGCTTCAGTTATTAAAATCCTATTTATAAAGGCATACGAAGAAGACTTGCAGGAATTTAGGTACGTGTGGGACGACCTTACCTGCTCTATAAGCTATAAAACAATAATTAACCGTCGTCATGAGTTCTGAGGAAAAAAAAAAAAAAAAATAAATAAATACACATTTCACATTAAATTTAAAATTTTAGTAAGCCGATCTGAGAAAAAAAAAAAAAACATTAAATAAATAAATAAAAATTCGGTCGGGGATTTGTCTTCGTAAGTGCTTAAAGGTTAACGCTCAAAAGCTAACACACATAACACCGCTAATTACTGCCAGGTGAAGAAGAAGAAAAAGAAGAAGAAGAAAAAAAAAAAATATTCCCAAGAATTCGACTTTGTTTGAGGATAACTCGTTTTAAAGAGTCAACAAAACGTTAAATCTCCTATCATGAGTTTGAGTCACAAAAGAGACGAAGATTTGACTGACAATCTCATCTAAATTTAGAGATACACAAAAGTGATGAAACCAATACTCGGTTTTAAAGTAGGACACACTCAGGCCTGAAACCCGTTGACCTGATGTAAAGGGTCAGCTAGGTCGACAAGTTTGTATTTATTTGTTTCGTTACATTGTTTGTCACTTGTCGGTGTGTGACGTAAAAAAAAAAAAAAAAAAATAATAATAATAAAATTATAATAATTTCTACTTTAAAATATTGCACGTGTTATTCGGGACTGTTTTTCTACCGATTTCCGTTTAACCGGGTGTGATTTTTACGTTGGAAAACATCCGGGTTTTCGACTCGATTTAAGATTAATTAAATTTAACGTGTATCATTGTCCGTTAATTGCCGAGTTAACAATGTTGTGTCGAGTTATCGATGTCTCTTTTATTGTTAATTACTTCGTTATTATTAAAACACAATAGCGTATCGTATAAAACTTTATATTTTAGATCGGAATCTATACAAAAATATTTCTTTAATAAACGAGTCTCGGAGGCATAAACTCGCTCGCTTTTTATATGAATAATTCCGATAGAAATCGCCAAGTAAGCGCAGTTACGCGCGTCGAAACTTTCGAATTTCGTGAAAAATTAAGCGTTAAAACTGGTAAATTCGAACGGGAATGAGTGTCGTTTGAGCAATTCCGGTTTGAGCCTTTAAAACTCGCATTAAAGTAGAGGAAACTCTTTTTTTCCCTATGTAAAAACATAGAAAAAAAAAATCTCGTTTAGTAGAATGTATTGTTCCTTTTCTATGCGTGTTAAGCGAGTGTAGGCCTCTGTTTAAAAATACACATATATATGTGTTTTATTTCGCATAATAAATTGGTAATTCCCAGTAAAACACGGCTATAACACATAAAATCGAATTGCGATTATTAACGTTGTGTTTTATATACCAGCGAGGAGACGTTGGTGCGCTTAATCGAATATTTTTCCGAGGTTTGGGGGAGGGAAATGCTAAATAATTCGATTTGCGTTTTGTAAATAATCGAAAATACTTTTTAATGGAGAGAGAGAGAGAGAGAGAGAGAGAAATTCAGATTTTCGCGTGTCAGATTCATTGGAAGACCTACTGTATCGTATGCATATACATACACTTGTTTCCGTAAAAACGGGGTTTTAATCAGTTTACCAAGTTTGTTTTCATCCCCGTTTATTTAAAAAATAAATAAATAAAGTGTCACATTATTTTTTACTCCACTTAAACAAACGGTAAGAAACGTAATAAATTCACGAAAAATTTTTGTAAAAATGTCAGCTGGTGTTTTTAGAGGTTGTAACCATACTTCTTGAATTTTAATAATTTTTGCAACACGAAGAAAATCAGGAGGGGGAAAAAAAGGTCTGTTGACCCGAACGTGTTTTCGAAAAACATTTTTAAAGATATAACCTGATAAATTATACTTTTATTGCGAACAAAAATTTTCTAGGAATTGCAAAAGTGTCTTCGGGACCTTGCAATTCACCCTTTGAAGGGTAGGCGTAAGTAGACCAGTGATTCAGTACGGAACCGGACGGTACCATTTTGTAAAAACAGGTGCAGAAATGTCAGTTTTGCCATAAATTACATACTGTCAAAGTGGCGAGGTAAATATCGTCAGATAAGATTGTCGCTTCTTAACTGATAAATGCCGAAAATCGGACGGTTACGGCAATGTCCACCCTCTATTTTCTCCCCTTTTGGAATACAAAACCAAAAATTAAGTTACTGAGGAGCAGGAACCCAAAAAAAATGAGGAGGAGGAGAAGGTGGTACTTGCGACTTTGCTAGGGGTTAGAAATCCGGACAAAAAGGAGAGGCTATCTTCGAGTTCCAATTAGCTAAACTATGTTTAGTAAATAAGATTAGTTAGAGGGCTGCAGAACGCATAGATCATAATTCTTGACAAGTAGTGTCATTCCTATCGTTTGAACCGGTCGAGGAGCACATATGGCTGTAACACGATTCTAAAAATTCCTGTCCGCCTCTTAGATGGGAAAACTTAACGAATGACCACACTATTCAAGGTGGTTTCTTTTGGTCGATTTGAAACGGGGGGGCGAAGAAGAGAAGAAATGCGAAATGCGCACCTGTCGAAGGCGAAATTCGAAGAAAGAAAAACCGAAAAGAAAGAAAGGTAACACCGAAGACAATCGAAAGAGTTTTTACACCCACGCAGATGATTTAATGGATTACTTAATGGAATTACCAGAACCCCATTTGTGTCCTTATTGAATGGGAAGCGGGGGACCGGAATGCTCATAAAGCTAGAGGATCAGGCTCCCTCCGGTGGTAAGAGAGCCCGAGTTATACTAAGCCCGCTACACCCTTTAATGAAGGAAGGGATATTCAAGCTGGAGGACGTGTTTAATAAGTTATAAACAAAGGTTTTTGGATAGAAAGAGTGCGTAGGAAGGGATGGTAAATTCGGAAGACCCCAAGGGCTAGGTATAAGAAAACGTCGTGTCGGAGTCTTTTGTCCCGTTCGTATAGTACGACGTGATAGACAGAAAGACCAGCCGATGGCGAAATTTAATATTCTAATCAATATCTGGTGTGTGTGTAGCGCAAAACAAGTCGTTTGAATACATTACAGTGGCTGGGATGCCCCGAGGGCGATCATCACGAAAAGAAAAGAGATGGTCGCCCGTGCCCGCTAATGACACCCACAGCAAAAGACGGGCAGAAATTTGGCGATAGTTGGACTCCCACCCCTACTGCCAGCCAGTACAGTTCGTTGGAATTACCGAAACGGCGGTGCGTATGTGGTGGGGTGAAGGGGGAGGTGCAAAAATCGATACTTTTTAATATGCATACCACGTTGAAAGAAACACAAAGGCAATTCTTCAAAAATCAATACAGACGTGGCGTGTTCTTGTCCCCCGGTTGTGTGCAGAAGGGCCGCGGGCCGCATGCAAATCACCCATCGGTGTGTTGGGTTGGACCCCGACAGTGCACGCACGCACGCCACCCGACCCGTGGACACGCACCGTCCACCGCTTATAGCCTCTTAAAACGCTTTAACTGCCCGAATGCCTCCACACGTGGGAAGTTGTCAACGGTGGGCACGCGTCTCGGGCCCGACACCCACGGGCCCGGAGCCGCTCGGCCCCGGCTGGTGTTTTTCTTCCCCAACAACCACCGGAAGCGGATGGCCACAGAGAGAAAGAGAGAGCGAGAGAGGGCCGAGCGTCCGGGGCCCTCCAGCGCGGCCGAGCCTCTTCCGTCGGGGTACCGGCAGAGCGACGAGTCGATGGAGGCCGGCAGTGCGCGCGCCAGCCTCGCTCGGCAACCGCAGGCCGGGCTGGCAACTAGCACCGGCCCTAACAACTTTCTAGCGACTTAACAGCAACTCACCTGGAACCTTCCCAAATCGAAATTTTTCCAATATTGCAGGAAAGTCCTTAAGTTAGTAGCCATCTTTGTCCCGGCCATATGACAAGTAGCGATGCACGTGACAATACCTCTGTGTCTGCAACCTCGTTCCCCGTCAGATCATACTCTCGTTCGCTCTTGTGTTCGACTGCTGGTGCGAGTTCGATTGACGGGCTAGCCATGGCTAATTTTCATGGCAGGACCCTCCGATTCATTCGGTGCGATCCAATAACAAACACAGGCGCGCCGATCTGCTGGTCCGAGGATAGACGGGAGGATGCATCAACAGACGACTGATCTGCTGGCAGACGAACGGCTAACAGGTACGCTTCGGATGTGCTGAATGCATCTGCTGGCGAGTAGCGGCGTTGTGCGGTTACTTGAGAACTTAACTGGTTGGGCATTCGGCTATGGGGCCACGTTAGGTTGCGTTAGAGTGCGTCGTATCCCACACATATATCCGTGCGCTCGGCCCGATATTACTAAAACTGTTATTGGGTGGTTAGCGCCTTAATTATTCTTCCGGGGTGGGGCGTGCGGTCTCCACGCTTTTATATATATAACCATATTTATTTAGATAACGTTATCTAACGGTGTTTAGGATTGGTGCGTCCCCCCGAGCCCACACTCCCAACTCCCCCTTCACAAAAATTCCACACGTGGATGCGATAAATGAGTTTATAATAATTAATAAAGTTTAATATGGGATTCGGCCGTGTCGGGGTGTGAAGAAGGGGAAGGAGACGGCGGCCGCTAAGATGGATCCAGACGAAACTATCTTAACTAAGGATTTATTACTTTAATTATTAGCGATTAAATATTGTATAATCTAGAGAATTAATTAATTTTTTCCCCGTTCTCTATAAATCACGGGCGGTATGTAGGACGCCGCTATTCGCTAATTATTCATTTTCTCTTAACGCCTTCTTTGTAGGCACAAAGAGCGCTATGGCCTTGTGGCCGTCCGTCTCCTGCCCGTTTCTGGAGCCCCGTCCCGTGTACTCCGCCTACCGCTATTTGTTTACGGTTTGATAATTCGGTTGGGGTGATATATTTTGTAGAAATTATCCTCTGTTGCTGCTAAATGACAACAGTTGGAATGCGTTTTTTTTTCTTTCTTTCTTCTTCTTCTTCATCCCCTCTTTTTTTATTTTTTTCAATTCCGTATTTTTGGATATTTCTGCGATTTCGAAGAACAACTTCAAATCAGATTACATGAAAAATTGGCCAGGCATGTCAAGTAAAAAGGGCCAAAGGTAATGACTGCATTGTGAGAATTGAACAGATGCTTTTTCCAGTTGTTGTTGTTGAACGAACTCGATTTTGTATATTTGCTCTGTTTTCATTAACTTTTTTTTTTTCTTTTTTTGATGAAGGGAAGAAGGGGGGAAAAAAGCTACGTTCAAGTTTCGACTGTTTTTCTGATCATTCGACGAGGAAATTTCACCCTTTTGATAAGGAGAAGGTTTCGTGCTATTTGATTAGGCCCACTCCCTTACTCTAATGCGGATCTTCGATTTATGGATATGAGTCCTTTAATGCTTCTTATATTAATGCGAATAAAACATTATCCCTTCCCCTACAACTGCCTATACAACTAATTTCTTATGGTCTGAACGTCCATTTCTTATCTTTAATGCCTTTCTATCCTTATTATTTTCCAAAACCTCACAGCTTTAAAGGACCGTAACGCGGATGGACCTCACAGTTTAACTTTCTAAACTTTAAATTCGTATTGATCACATATTTTTCCACCTTCGACGAATGATTTTGTATGGTTACCACCATCAGCAATTTTTTAAAAAATGCCCCAAACTCTGATAAAAGGATAATTAGATAGTCCGCAGGAAGTAATAGACGTATGGAATAATAGAATTTAATTTGACGGTTGTTTAAAAAAGTTCTTACCAAACTTCCTTCTATGCATCAGTTTTACGGAAGGAGTAAAAAAAAAGAAAAATAAAAAATAAGTAAAGAGGCGGAAAAAACGGAGCTGAAAAAGTGGAAGCGGGAGTCGATGTCAGAAAGTCGCATTTCTGCCTGGTTGACATTCGTGTCACCAGGTGGCAGCACCGAGAAAGGCAAGTTATGTACTCTTAAAGCCCTCCATAAGATTTGATAGCTCCTCCCTTAATGGGTTTCTTTGTTAAAAGGCAAAAATAGCCCTTTCTTTCATTCTTTAATGCTATTGAATAACATTTACTGTTGATCCAATTGATTTGAAAAGCCGTCAGACGGAAAAAAAGCGCTTGATGTAATGAAATACAGATTGGAAGAGGGAGGCGCTTTTTTCTACTAATTTTTGTACAACATTTCCCCATTAGCTTCTATATTATTTCCTAGTTATGTTTGTTAAAGGTCCTTCCATTACTGATCGTGGAGAGGGGACAAGTCTCCTCCGACTCGCCTTTCTTTCGCTACTCTGACATCTACTCTCCCCCACCCCCGGCTCGATAAATACTGGTCCTGTTGCTGTATCATCATCCCTCGACATTTAAACTCCGAAAATTTTCTCAAATCTCCTTTTTTTTTCCTTTCTAAACTCCGAAATTCTCTTTAAACCGATCCACGATTAAAAAAAAATTAGTCTCTTGTTTTTTTTTTTTTTTTTCCTCTAGCCACAGTGATGGTTGCTTATCGAACTCTTTGTCGATACGTTCGAGAAATTTGCTTTTTTTCGCTGTTTAGTTTTAAAACATCAGCAACATATTTTATTTATTTTTTTTTTCCTGTTTCATTTTTAGAGCGATTTCCGAGTTAAAGTAGTTTCTAAAGACATAGTTAGAAAGAAATTATCAAAATTAAGTAATTAAATCAAGGAGCTAATGGAGTACTTAACAAAAGTTCTAATTTAGGAAATTCATACAAAAAAAAAAAGAGCAAAAAAGCTATAAGTGAACATCTGATAACAATCCCGCTTCTTAATTCGGGCCGGATTTTTATCTCATTTTTTTTTTTCTCTCGCTCTTAACGTGTTTCCAATAGGGAAATTTCGAGACGGATCACGAAAAAACGTGACAGAAAATATAATATTTATATATATATGTACGTATAGGCGAGGCTGTTTGATTTATCTGAATTAAGGAAAGTCTAGATTTCTTCGTAGAAGAGGTTGAAGCGAGCGAGCGATATAGATGCGTAATGCTAGATAATAAGCTCGTTTTGCAATGTCAAACTGGCGATTTTGCCGATTGTTTGCAACGTTCCATCATCAACAGAACAGGAAGTCAATAAAACAGGAAAAATATACAAAAATTATTGCATCTTTATTAAACTGCTAAAAACTATAATTTAAATTTCCTGTCTATTAATGGGATTCAATGTCGAATGTAACATTTTCGTGACGTAGCTTGTTATTATTTAATTAATTCGTGCATTTTGTTTAAATTCCCCTTCTCTCGTTCTCTCTCTCTCTCTCTCTCTCTCTCTGTGTGTGTGTGTGTAACTGGAAGTAGATATTGCACAATATTTATCGAAATTTTTGCACAAGACGTTATTCGGTTCGTCCACGAAAAGGAGAAGAAATTGCTCTCTGTTACGCTCTTTACTCCGAATTTTCGACGTTTAAAACGAGTTAAGAGGGATCAAATATAATTATCGGAGACCGAATGAATGGAAAATTTTATTATTGAAATAAGATAACAGAAGTAAGAGTTAGGAAAAACATTGATCCGTAAACGGGGAGGCGATTACTTGTGATGTGTAAACGTGCGAACGGAATGGCATTCCTTCTTAGCATGTAGTAGGATCAGTATCGACAGTTATCTGGAATATTAATGGCTGAACTTTCTTTCTTTCTTTCTTTTTTTTTTTTTTTGTTTCGGGATCGACAGTTATCTAGAATATTAATGGCTGAACTTTCTTTTTTTTTTTTTTTTTTAGTTTCGGGACCGTCCTAATAAACAATAAATTGTGGCTCAACAGCGACCTTTTCATACAAAACAACGCCTCTTCTGTCGCTGCTTGGTTTTCACTCATTAAGTCTCGTTAAAGCGCATTCCCTCTCAGCCTCCATGTCAATTGTCATATCCGTTCACGTGGCCTATCACGTGACATATTCTCCGCATTCGACTTAAACAATTGCATAATTACTCTTTAAATAATAAACCTCTTTCTGCCGTAATGCAGCCGAAACTTCGAAGTAATGGAATCCCCATTTAATTAAAATATATGCGGATGGCCCCTATATTCACTAATTGAGGAAACTGTTTTTTATGAAAAGCGCATTCTTACTATCACCACCAACACCATCATAGGAACAGTCGCCATATTATAAAAATTATTAAAAAAAAAAAAATAGAAAGATACGACTTAAATTCGGACGCTTCGGGAAGTTGGCAACATGTAAAGAAGCGAAGGAAAATTATTTAAAAATATATGACTTAAATTCGAACGCTTGGGAGAGTTGGCAACACTTAAAGAAGCGAAGGTAGCCTCTAATCCGGTTTTTTTTTTGTATTTTTTTTTTGTTCATTGCTTTCTTTCTGCAATTTGCTTCTTAATAAGATAGGCTTAATTTGTTTTCCATTTACGTAGAAAAAGGTTAAGTGCTATATCTTTCTCAGATTACTTCTCTCGTTTGATCGAATAAGTTAGAAAGCCTAAATGACGAAACCTGCGATTGAGGGGGAGGGGGTGGCACCATGCCAAATGGAAACTCTCACAAACTGGCCATTAGCGCATTTGGAGTGAAGTGAATTGAATCAACTTTAATTGTTTCTGGATGTCTGGAGATCGTACCTGAATATCTGGACATTTATAAGTTATGGCTCTTATTAGTCGGGCCGAAAACGTGGCTCCAAAACTAGCGTTATCGGTTGGAGACGTTTCAAAAACCTTCCCCCCAAAGTTTGGGGATATTAATATCAATTTAAATCCGAATTCTTTCGCCCACCTAAAGCGCAAAGCCAGGGGTCAATGCCACAACCAACGATCTGAATATATGGATAGTCCACTGAAGTGGTGGGTTACGTGGTATAAATGTGCATATTGGGGTACTACACCCTTTTTATTAATTATTTGGATCTGGTCATCATATTTAATAACATAAATGGGATATATTTGGCCACCAAAACAAAGTCAATTTCGATTTTGCGACGTTGCTGGTGGGCTAAACCAATGTAGCGGGCGGCTTCACTGTTGCTAGTATTGAGCATTCTATCCATATATTTAGATGGTTGCTAGTAGGCCTATTGAGCATTCTATCCATATATTTAGATGGTTGCTAGATTTGAGCAGCCTATCCATACATTTACATGGTTGGCATATATATTTAGATGGTTGCTAGTAATATTTGGCCACCAAAACAAAGTCGATTTCGATTTTGCGACGTTGCTGGTGGGCTAAACCAATGTAGCGGGCGGCTTCACTGTTGCTAATATTGAGCATTCTATCCATATATTTAGATGGTTGCTAGTATTGAGCAGCCTATCCATACATTTACATGGTTGGCATATATATTTAGATGGTCGCTAGTATTGCGCATTCTATCCATATATTTAGATGGTTGGTCACAATACAGTTGGAAACAAAAGCAACCCTTTGCTTGTGCAGTATTCTTTTTTTTTGTTTTAGAAAAAAAAGAAGTCGATGGCATAATTTTCCTGGAGTTTTAATAACGACAGTGGTAGGCAATCAAGTTTTAGCTTCGACGAATTTCGGAAATCTTTAAGTTTTCCCTCCTTCATTCCCACTTTTCCGAAGATAAAACGTGGAAGGGGAGGGAAAGAAATATCAAATGCGACAGCAACGTATTAATGAAATTTCAAACCAAGAAAATTCGATGCTTTGTCAAGATGACAAGCAGAAGGAGAAACAATTAGTTCGTCTCCGAAGCAAATAGGGAAAAAAATCTGAAATATCTCTATTGAAATAGTTACCGAACGAAGACGACAATAAAGAATCTGATAGCTCGGCAAATTGCGCTGCACTTTTGCTGAAGTGGAGAGAAAGAAAAAGAGCAAAAAAATCACAATGGCTGAAAGGACTGTGACTTTATACGCGTCTACAATAGCTGTGTAAACACATGACAATGAACGAATGAATGAATGGGGTTTTATTTAAAGAGACGGATATGGAAATCGATGGAGAGCACAATCGATTCGATCGTCCCAAAAAAAGCAATTTGTCTTTCATTGTTCCTCCTTTTTTTTGCTCCTCTCTGCATCCTCCGATGTTATCGTCAACACTTCGGTGTACGGATTCCAAAAAACAATGCACAACTTAAAATAATTTTCTTTTTCCCCTAACTCCTTTTTTTCCTCTCTTCTTCTCCCTTCTCTCCTCGTCCTCTCCGACGAGAGCAACACGTGTGATGCACAGAAAAAAAAAGAAGAAGGGATAAAGCGTCACGCTCAACGTGTTCCAGTATTAACCCAGGATTTAAAATACTTTCGCCAAAACTTTTCCCTCCAAAAGAAAAAAACCATCGAAGCATTTAAATACGTTAAAGAATTTTGCACTCCATCAATACACACCAACTCCGGGCCTACGTCTTGAAGGTTAATTTATATAACCTAAGGCTAATTTATTAATCAAATAGTTTGGCCACTTAGTAGGAATTATCCGTAATCGACAGCTGTTCTTCATACTAGTGGCCAAAGTTTAATGGTTACTCCATTTAAAAAACGCAAAACTGCAGAATAAACAGTCTAAAAATTCCACATTAGTCGTTATCAATAAGCGAAACGTGAGGCATAATCTGGACTTATATAAGGCTGGCATTAAGCTCATGTTGTGTTACTGTTTCTGGCGTTACTAATGTACGACCAATGTCGAGATAAATAAAAGCAGGATGCTATCGTTACGATTGTTACCATCGCATGGTTGGACGTCGGAGGAAGTGAATTAAGAATAGGCTGGTTAGACTCGCAATTTAGTTTGGCAGACTTGAAGGGGGTGGTTTGGTGATGGTGGTGGTAGTGGCCGACACAATCGATCGCTTTCCAAACATCTAACCAGTAATAAATACTATTATGTAATTCTAAATATGCCGGATGTAAAACTCATTTGCTTTATTATCACTTGACACAAACGACAAAGAGTTTCGGCGTATAAGAGAGACACTGTTCTGCCTCACTGGACACAATAGCTTGCGATGCTTTCCAAATTATAAACTCAATCTGCTACATCCGAAGGAAGATTATCTTTCTCTACTAACTTTAAAATCTTTATGAACATTGTCTGTCAGTCGTAATCATTCTTTTTGGTGAAAATCTGTTGATTTTCTTTATTAAAAAAATTCTCTATGTAATATACAATGTTTTTTTTCTATAATTTAAAAATTCTCGATGTAATACACAATATTTTATTCTATAAGAAAAAATTATCCCTATAATATACAATATTTTACCCTATAAAAATACTCCCCGTAAGATACGGTACATTGTTTTATCCTAAAGGAAAAATTCTCCCTGTAATATACATTATTTTACCCTATAGGAAAAATTATCCTTGTAATATACAATATTTTACCCTATAAGAAAAATACTCCCTGTAATATACAGTACATTATTTTATCCTATAGGGAAAATTCTTCCTGTAATATACAATATTTTACCCTATAAGAAAAATACTCCCCGTAATATACAGTACATTATTTTACCCTATAGGGAAAATTGTTCCTGTAATATTCAAAATTTTATCCTATAAGAAAAATACTCCCCGTAATATACAGTACGTTATTTTATCTTATAGGGAAAATTCTTCCTGTAATATACAATATTTTACCTGTAAGAAAAAATTCTATTTGTAATATACAGTACAGTATTTTGTCCAATAAGAAAAATTTTTATGTAATATTTTTTTACCCCGTAAGAAAATTTCCCCATGTAATAATTTTCTTTCCCTCATAAAAAAATACAGTGGGCTATTCTAAGCAATAATTTTCAGCCTATTAGAAAAAAAAATTTTCTCTATTTAATAACTTTTTGGTAAAACATTTCAGCAACTATTTTTTATAATTCTAAACATTTATAGTTGAATTTTGATATTTCAACTCCACAAATTTATCGCTAAATATTGGCGAAAATAGCAAGCCTATAATTTATAAGAAAGAAAATTTCCATAATTATTCAAAAATAATTTCGAGAAACAATTATAAAAATTCTTTGAAGACCAAAATAGAGAAATTTTACGGGAAATAACCTCCAGGATGTTACTTTTAAATATCATATTTACAAACACCTATATTTTGGCCTAATACAAAAAAAGGATAAAATAAAAGGGAAATTTCAATTTTCCGTTAATAAAACTGAACAATATACTTCATTCCTTTATTTAATCTAGTTCACGATCCGTTAACAGAAAAAAGACACTCCCATCGATCACCATTGTTACTCAACAGATCCGTGGGACACTTTCGTCACAATATTTCTATTATCTAATTATTACGTCACACAGCACCGTTACAGAATAGACAATAAAGTAAACACGACGACGTTTGGACGAAACGTCAAAAACGTAATAATGAAAGAGCCGTCAAAAAATACTCTGGACAGAAACGTCTACAAAACTTTATCACCTTTCGTTCAGCCATCGCTAATTACTCGTGCCGTTATAAATGTAAATCAAATACAAAGAAAATTAACTCGGAATTTCCTGGAACGTCTTGATTACTAATTGTTTTATTAGTTCGCAGAAATAGTTTTAAAAAAAAACTTGCCACAATGGGTGTACGGTAGGAAAAGCCGTTTAAAAAGATGCATCTGCAACTACCACGTCCGAGTTGCGAATAGCGATACGGTGGCACTCGATAACGTTTGTTCAATTACACTAATGCATCGTTTGCATAACTAACTAACACAGCAGAAATAAAATAAAACCCATATTCAATTGTTTTTAGAAACAATTTAAAAATCAATCTTTGTAATTAAGGTAACCGTAGAGATGATGTCAACTCGTACAAGCGACACACGAGTGTTCTAAAAGTCGAGAATTTATTATTAGCGGGTGTCGAAGATACAAGAGATCCTAGGGACCGCATTCATTATGCAAAAGTGATATATCAAACGTTTCCGCATTTTATGACCAGAAAAACAAGTTTTTCGCAAATATGAGTTATGAGGGTGTGTTTGGATAGGTAAACGGCCATCGAATGTAAAATGATTGTCGACACAAGCACTATATTAGATCGTAGACGACTATGTATACAAACTAAATATAGGATGGTAGACCCAGTAATCAATCTCGAATTTAATAATGTAAAATAAAATGCAACGTGGTAGGGGATTGTCGACTGTTTGGGGATGCCACCAGCTAATATTTGGAGGGTGATGTGCAGAATATAACTAGAGCTTTAATGCCTTTGCTGCGTGCACGAAAAGATACAATTCCTATACAGTATTACTAGCATATGCATAGATGTCCATTAATGTTTTGCAACTTAATATTTTTGCCATCTACTGCATAAAAAATGTTTATATCTTATTCTTACAGGTGAAAACAATTTTGATGCAATAAATGGCAGAAATATTAAGTTGCAAAACATTAATACTCTATAGGAACCGATTACTATGTATGCTAATAATACTGTATAGGATATTAATATTTAAATTTTTAAATATTATTTTATCACGTTGTAACAATGCCGTGTTTTTTTCTTAAGTATGATTGGTTGTTATCTTCTCTCACTTACGTCATCGATTATTTCGAAACAAATAAATGAACTGGCAAATAATAACGCGAATATTTAAGAATTTAATACTCCTTCGACGGTAATGAAGGGAAAATTGATTATTTTTCTAGGACTCAAGGTCTTGTAATCCTTTAACATACCTGCACTACACCATCGTCACAAAATGCTAACTTTTATACCGATCCAGTCATCGATGTAATCAGTAAAAAAGAGTAATCTAAATGAACCTAATTCTGCTAAACTCGACCACAGGAATAAACGAAAACTTTAATAAACAAAAATAACTTTTTAAACAAGATTAACGATAAATTTAGATCGGTTTGGGAAAATAAACGAGATCGATCGTAAAATATATGTGTTACGTGACAAGACACGGATCAGTAACTGGTTAATCTGTTTCGAAAGTAGCGCAACTCGACCGAAATTTATCGCTTCTTCCAAGCAACTTTCTCAAGGAATGGCGATTGATTTAAGCACATCCAGGTGAAACGATAACTCCCACAATCAAGTAGTAGAAAATTAGAACACACGGGTTATTTTTCTCAGTTGGCTTCACGAATTAATGCGATTTTGGTTTATAAATTCGGTTTAAGAACGATGTAGGTGCGATTTTTTTTTTCTCGCAACTTTTAAGCGCGCGTCAATCCCGATCAAACTTTAGCCGCAAGCGATTTTTGCAGATATAAGTTGTGTAGCAGACCGAAAGTTTATTTCGTAATGCATAAAGAGAGAGAGAGTTAGAGAGAGAGAGAGTGAGAGAGAGAAAGATATTAGTTTTAATTCCAACCCTTTTTTATTAGCGAGTGAAAAATGAATTGCGGGAAACGCGTCCCGCATGCATTGTTTCCTTATCTATTAAACTCTAATTGCTCGCGTGCTCTTTAAAAATTAAAACGTTGATTAACGCAATCTGGAGAATTAATTATCAAAAGTTTTTAATTCGTTATTAATTTGGTTTGCAAATTTTCTCTAAATTTGTAAAAGGCTTAAATTAGGGTTTGTCGGGGAAAATATTAACTTTACACAGCTTTTTAAGCTTTTACCGCTTGGAGTTTTTGCCTGTTAGCAGAGAGAGAGAGTTTATGTAAGTTGGAAGGAAGGCCATGATGGCAGAGAGATAAACACCGCGGGGAAATCGGAAATAATCAAAAAAAGAGACCAAAGGAATCAGAAAGTTTTGTGCGGTAATGAGAACTTTATGGTTAATGGATGGGGTTCGATGGTAGGAGTATCGATGGAGTGGTTGTTGCACCGAAACGGAGTTTGCTAATTTTGCGATAAGATCCGATGCAACGTAAGATTCGGGTAGAGTAAGAAAAGGGGGGATAAGAATGCGTGCATCAATTAAGCGTAAGGTGAAGTCGTCAATCTTTTTCCCAAGAGAAATTCGATTTAAGCGCCGCCACCGAGGCATTCGTTTCAATTTTTGCCTTTCTGATGGCAACGGTCCAACTGTTAGGCGGGACCTAATCTGTGAGAGTAAGACAATAGCCGACCAGGAAAATTAAGACAAAATTAGCACGTAATAAGAACACAATTTAATTATGTCCCCGCTTGGTTTTCGACTCGAACGGCATACAATTCAAGATTTCGTGAATATTAGATGAAAATTTTTCCCCGTCGACCACTTCGCTCAAAGCCATGCAATTTGCTTTTGGGATACTTCTCCAAAACTCTCTCTTCGCTCCATCTCGTGACCTTTGCGCTCTCTTAAAGCTTTCTGCCTGATGGAAATACGTTCGCCTGGTCACGTGACCCAAAGCCTCGATAAGGCTTTGGCAATTTCCTTCAATTAGTCTTC
Source organism: Olivierus martensii (assembly GCA_000484575.1). Taxonomy (NCBI): domain Eukaryota; kingdom Metazoa; phylum Arthropoda; class Arachnida; order Scorpiones; family Buthidae; genus Olivierus; species Olivierus martensii. The sequence goes on from AYEL01084183.1 coordinate 60,267, forward strand.
TTCTCGACAAATAACCGCAATTAGACCAAGACGCGGAAAACTTTCTCCGCAAACTTTTAAGTTGATAACTTTGACATTACTCTTGCCTTTGTCTTTCTCTATTGCATTTTAGATGAGAAAACGCTTTTTATCGCTTGCCGACTTCGCTTCCCAATTTTCCCTCTTGGACCCAAACTCTATCGTTTGCTCGTTTCCACGGCTAAACTATGGATGTTAAAGGATGTAAACACCTATTTGCCAGCGTTTTACTTAGAAATTCTAACCGGAAAGTGTTTTCCTTTACTTCAAACTCGACTTTAATGGCGATATATCTTTCGTCGAACGCCATTTTTTTTTCTCAACTGGCGTTTAAGTTCAGAATTATTATTGTGTTTCTAAGAAATTTCCAGCTTCGGTTGAAAGATAAAGACGAGTAGAATAATAATAAATACGATCTTCAGGTTACTTTTTTGCTCGAGGACAGATTGATTCCCCACTTCGGTTTTATACCCACGTTCCCTCTGGCTCCATCTGGCGAATGGATACTCAATTAATTTTTTTTTAATCCAACGTATCTGTAATCGAAAATAAAGTCGGAACGAACAGAATTTTAAAAAGCGATCGAACGATCCTGTGAGACTTTTAACTTTCACACCGGGAGGAGGTAAAAAAATTTATAAGATCCGAGACAATGGAGAAAATCAATTAAGGGAATGTTCTTCTTCACTTAACAAAGCAACTAATTGGTTTGTTTAAGAACAAACCGTGGGATTGGAACCCTCAAACTTTGTTAGTTTGTATGCCGAAATTTATTTTTCTTTTTCAATCTCACGAAAGGAACGATGAGAGAATACGCGGAAGTTGCCCCAAGATATACTTAAATTAATATATCGCTGTCTTTCTTTAGTTAAAAACCCCGAAAGTGCCTTGCAAATTGGGAAATTCGTAAGGAGATTGGAAAAAAATCAATCGGAATGGCAACCTTTCATCTAAAAATATTTTTTTTCCAGTTTGTTTTATATGGCTGGCAAAATGCACTGAAAGGGGCCAACTTTAATGTATCCAGTCTGCCTCTGCATCATAAAAATGCCCAGTCAACATGCATTCTTGAAGAATTAACAGCGAAAACCATAAATTGCAAATGTTTACCGAGTTGCAAGCATTTAAATATGAAAAAAATATCTGTATTCATGAAGTATAACCTAAGAATCTCATGTTTTCGGTACTCACATGAGCTGTAGATAATCCGCTTTCAAACTGAAGACATCACCAACGAATGCCCCGTAAAGGATTCAAAATGTCTGCTTTCTATAAAAATTAATATATCGCTCTCTTTCTTTAGTTAAAAATCCCAAAAGTGCCTTGCAAATTGGGAAATTCGTAAGATCGGAAAAAATCAATCTGAATGGCAACCTTTCATTTAAAAAAAAAACAAAATTTTTTTCCTGTTTGTTTTCTATCGCTGGCAGAATGCGCTGAAAGGGGTCATCTTTAATGGATCCAGTCTGCATCCGCATCATCAGGATGCCCAGAGAAAATGCACTCTTGAAGAATTAACAGCGAAAAACCATAAATTGCGAAAGTTTACCGTGTTGCAAGCATTTAAACATGAAAAAAGTTCTGTTTTCATGAAGTATAATTTAAGAATCTCATGTTTTCTGAAAACATGAGATTCTTACGTTATACTTCACATGAGCTACAGAAAACCTGCTTTCAAACTGAAGTCATCACCAACAAATGCCGCGTAAAGAAATCAAAATGTCTACTTTCTATAAAAATTAATTAAAGAATTAAATTTAATTAAGAAAATTATTTTAGGCCCGATTAAACGACGAAATTTTCCTACTTAATCGACTCAAATCATCGTGACTAATAAATCCAGACGAATTTTTGTCGAGTGAACTTTAGGAGTTTTTAGGTCCGTTGCATCCAATTATACCACATACATATTTTTTTGCAGGTTGTTGTATCGGGGGAGAGAGAGAGAGAGAGATACTGTTATGGGATATTGTCTGGCGTCCTTCCAGCCCAGATCCATTAAAATCGGATGATATCTGTTAGAGCAGATATGCATCGTTCGGATATGCAACGTAATTAATTGGTGTGTAAGATTTTTTAGTAGAAAAGAGGACGATGATGGACGGGGGTTAAACCCCCGACGAAGGTTTTTCACCATTTTTATTCCGGCAAACAACAATATGGCGTTTATTAGCCCTTACCCGTTAGGTTTGGGCCAGACAATGGTCTTTTCTTTCTCCAGTAGAATATAAATGACGTTTATTGACGTCGACATCCCGTGCTGTTTTTCTGTAGCCGATTTTTTTTTATTATTATTATTTTTTATTTCAGGCGCCGTCCTCCCGCAGTCCGTTTTCCCATCTGCATACGTTTTTCTTCGCATTCCGGGTGTTATCGAAGCGGATGCTGTATTCATACACATTCATATCTCTTTTTGGTGGTCGTTCTGTAAGCAACGCGTGCTCAGCCGACGAGAAACGTTACTTAGAAAAAGTCCGGTTGTAATAAACATGCTAATGAGAAGAAATCGACAATGACGGGGAGAAGAGATGCGGAGTATCTCCCGAAAATAGCACGAATTTCTCGCTTTTTCTTTTCCCGAGGCGCTCACGTGATTGCCCCAAAAAGACAAGGCTGGTGTGTGTGTGTGTGTGTGACGTCGATTGCACGCCCTGAAATTGACCATCTCCACAGCCCCAAATCGACTGTTTTGTGTAAACATCATTCTAGCAGAATACACGAAACTGGCGAATCTCGCTTTAATTTAAATATCTTATGTTCGGTTGGAAAAACATTTTACACCGATTTATTACCGAATTTAACTTTTACATATTTCGTTTCTCTTTCGATCGATAACTTAAATTCTTACACAAAACTGCATACAGTATATATATATATATATATACATATATATATGCAGTATTTATGTATCGTATACACAAATACGAGAATCTGCCCTGTATTTTCATATATATATATATGCAGTATTTATGTATCGTATACACAAATACGAGAATCTGCCCTGTATTTTAGGAGTAGAACATGCTAGTGAGATTATGTTTTAATAATAAAATATGAAAGCAAGATTGTCTTGTGTTTTTAGTAATAGAATATGCAAGCAAGATTGTTGTGTTTTATAAGTAGAATGTACAAGTGAGACTGTCTTATTTCTGATAGTAACATATGCAAGCGAGATTGTCTTGCATTTTAAATAGTAGAATATGCAAGTAAAATTGTCTTATACAAGTGAGACGGTCTTATTTCTGACAGTAGCATATGCAAGCGAGATTGTCTTGCATTTTAAATAGTAGAATATGCAAGTAAAATTGTCTTTATTTTTAATAGTACGATATGCAAGTGAGATTGTCTTTTATTTTCAATAGTAGAATATTGCTGTTTTAATAGTAGAATATACAAATGATATTGTCTTGTATTTTTAATAATAGAATATGCAAGCAAGATTGTTGTGTTTTAATAGTAGAATATACAAGTGAGATTGTCTTGCTTTTGATAGTAGGATATGCAAATCAGATTGTCTTGCTTTTTATAGTAGAATAGGCAAGTGAGATTGTCTTGCTTTAATAGTAGAATAGGCAAGTTAAATTGTCTTGTTATTAACAGTAGGTTGTGCAAGTGAGATTGTTTTATATTTTTAATAATAGAATATGCAAGCAATATTGTTGTATTTTATATTGTAGAATATGCACCAATAAGTGAAACTGTCTTGTGTTTTAATAATAGATTAAGCAAGCGAGATTGTACTGTTTAGTAGTAGAATATACACATGAAATTCTTGTATTTTAGCAGTATGCAAGCGAAATTGTGTAACGTGTTTTAGTAATATGATTCAAACATACAGCAGATATAATTTAGATAATAGTTTTAAGTATGAATTAGGAGTCTGTCTGTCAGTCGACTGATAGATCACACTAGATCTGGTGACAACGCTCTAAGCAAACTGGTTTCTTTGCAGTTATTCTAGTCACTTTACAGCGAGAATACTAAACTTACAAGCGAGTTTCGGTTCATTGCACCACCCGAACGAAGTTAATTCGAACGTTCTTCCATTTTTCTTTCTTCAATTTCCATAAGGTCTAGCGATTGATTTGAACGTGTAAAGTCGGCAAAACTTGTTAGACGATTTAAAATGGACCATCACCTGATCGATACTACGTAATAAAATCCAGCCGCACGTTCGGGTGAAATAGACCATCACGTGCTCAACAGCGTAAAGGACTGACACGAGACGGTTGCACGCGCTAGAAATCGACAATTGACGCGGTGGCAAAACACGTGATGGTGTTGTGTGAATGGCGAGACAGAAAAGCAGGAAAGTCCGTTCTCCTGTGTAACGGCTTAAGCGGAGAGAAGGGAGGGAGGGGAAAAAAAAGCGATGTGCAGTTTACGGCTTTAAAAGAGTCTGGCTGGTTTTCGGAATGCAGGTGGTCCTCTCGGTATATACAAAGTGGAGCGCGGTCGATAGAAAACAACATATCGAACGCCGCCGGGGCGTCGTCTAATTACACGGATAGTGCCATTAACCAGAGATTTACACGTCAGTCTCGCTACTACAGCCGAGCCACGTCACTGTCTGACAAGCTGCTCGATCCCAAAATTACGTCACGACGTTTGAGTGAAAGTGATTGGTAAAACTACTTCCGATACCTTAACGCAGAATGATGGTTTCCGGAGGTGACATCATTCAATTTGTTTGAGTAAACAATAGTTCTTGATTTTATATAAGAAAACTTATAGAACCTTAATCGAATTTCTGTCGATTTAAAATGTAATTTATGAGTTTTTGTGGTCCTCCGAGGAACAAAACCTTTCTAGTAATTGTTGTATTTGTAACACACTGAATTGGTTAAAAAATAGCTGCAAATTTTAAAGGATTTTTTTCACTTCTTCTTACTTTAATTTGTATAGAAGACCTCAGAAATCCAATTTTCGGACAGAATTTGGATGGAGCGAGTTTTGGAGCACCAAAATCTGCTTGGAGAATATATATATATATATATAAGGATTTTGCCACAAATCGTTAATAAAATAAAGAATTTTCTCCATAAAAACTTCTAGAAAAAAATTCCTCCGATGAAAATCCTAACAGGATACAAACGAAGAGATTATTATTTTTGCTACATTTATTCTAGATTTAGAAGAGGATAAAAATACAAAATCAGTTTCTGATGGGCATGACGTGGCGCAATTTTAAAGCCACATAAAATGGGCTACAGAATATAATTATGGGATAATTCACAGTTACATAACTCAGCCTTTTTTTTATTTCTTTCTTTCTCTATCTGTGGCATGGCAGATAATAATGGCTGGGAATCGTGCTCGATGCCGCAATATTTTTGGCATCTTGTAAACGAGTAACGTGAGCTTCAGACTGTTTTTGTGAACTCACACACGCGAGGTGTTTAAAGAAACAGAACACATAGGGAGGAATGCGCTCTCGGACAGTTATGTCACAATGAAGCGGACAGCGTATCCGTGACGACCTTCGACCCCGGAGTCGATCAACGCAAACACGCCATTACGTTATAAGGATAAAGATTCACACGGAAGAAAACGACAAGCGCCAGACTGTCAGTCACATGGTGGCCATTAAGGCCAAGGAGGTCGGCTCATCACCATACAGAAAACTTCTTTCTCGGACGACACGCTGCGATTGAATTGTTATTATTGTTAGATTCGAGACTTTCGATTATCTTTCTTCTCTATTGTATCCGCTCACGTCGAGAGTTTAGTCAGAACATTCAAAAAAAACTCTTTGTGGAGAGACTTTCTTAATGTGCGAGGTGGATATCACGCCGTTTATAATTGCCGGATACGTATACGGATTGAGGTCTGAATCTTCACGAATATACGTTACACGCATTTATTTGAAGCGCTGTCACGTATTGTCTTTCGAATGGAAGGTCACGGTTTTCTTTTCCTCCTATTTTTGTTTAAAAGATAAAGAGAAGTTAGGGGAAATAACAATGAACCTAGGGGTATAACCTTTACAGTAAAGTTTATTCTCTCCAGCGACAATAAGATTTGTAGATTTGGTGTTATTGGCCTTTCTCTGGCCAAAACAAGGCGGGAGGCCTCTAATCTGTCTCGATCGAACTTCCCAAACTATTCCAAATTTATGGATACTCGCGTTTGTTAAGTCGAAAGACTCGAGTTCGATGCGAGACAGTATAATTCATCGGCCTGTGTTCAATAGATACCAAAGAACAAAGAGGAATAGCAGTTTATCTCCGAGAACAGAAAGGACAATAAGAATATTTTTTTCGTGCTAAGGACGGCCTGTTTTAGACTGGCATTTTCGCGTTAGATGCAAACCGACTTTAATTTCCCGTAAAAAATTTAAAACAACGTGTTTATCTAACGCGAAAAGGTTGGCAACACGTATGACTTCAGAAGGCATTAATAGACTATCGGTAAAAAGACGAACTAGTGCCGATAGTTACCGAATCAAAGAACTTTACTGTTAATAGCAGAATGGAATTTTCATATAAGAATAATTTTTGGAAAAAAGAAAGAGCGACGGTCTGGAAATTTAGTTTAAATCGAAATTTACTCGGTAAACAATGTCCGAGAGTAAAGGCTACAACTCTCTATCCGAAGTAGTTTGATTGCCTCCTTATGGGGGTTGGCTCTATTAAATAAATGAAATTTATTTAATGTCGTTCTTTTTCTTATTCTTTTCGGGATAATGCTGGGAGCCCCGAGTGAATTATTATGCTCCATCATCTCGGGAATTTCCAGGACATCTCGCGGGCGGCCACCTCTTCTGAGAGCCCAGGTAGGGGGCGCTGGCCGATGGCCTACCTAGGCAGGCGGCAAATTAACGTTAGGACCGAGTCAAAGCCCCGGTTAAATGAGGTAATATTTCATGGCAGTGCGCATGACGCCCGGGTAAGAAAAATTTCGTCTGATGTATATATCTGCCGAGTCGGGGAAATCCGAGATCAGAATTCGGTACAGAATAATCGGACCGAGACCGAGTTTAATTAATAGGGATGCTGCCCAGCTATTGAGTTACCGCCTATTTCTGTATCCAATATTTTGGCTCGAATCGCGTTCCGTAGCGGCTCCCAAAACACTCGATCTTGACCATGACGCGGTACTCTTTCTGCACCAGGTTGGTCCCGAAAACGTTGCTTTGGTCGAACTCCATTATTATTCGGAGAAACTTGGAGTCGTGAAGGAGTCCGAAACGATCTTTGGCAACAAAGGGCTCGTAACGATGGTTTAACGGATGCTGGAGGATTAAGCCCGTTTCGGAGGTTTACCGAAACTGTACAGCGTGTTAAAAAGAAAAAGGAGGGGGCTTTAGAAATGTTTTAGGACACCGGAGCGGAGTGAATCAATTTTGACAGCTCCATCGGTCCGACCGTTCCTCCACTCCGTCTTCCTTCCCCTTCGCGACCGGATCTTCCGCCTCGGTGACGTCACAGCACTTCCGGTCTGTGCAGTAATTATTTCTGCCTGCCGGAGCGTTATAGCCACAAGTTTTCTGTTTTAATTGCTGTTTTAGGACCTCTAATGCGAGAAATATTAGGAGGGACTCGTTGTCCGCTGACGCGACGCCGAAACAAAACAGCAGATGCCCTCAGGTATGCGTCGTAAACTCGATGAACATAATTGCGGTTGCTCCGCCACCCGTGCTATGTTTTCAACCCCCACCCGGGGAAAAATTCGCTTTTAAAAACTTTGTAAATGCCATTTTGGAGAATTCCACATTTGGTCAATTATTACAGTTAAAAAGAAAAAGGAGATTCGGTACCGTTACGCTTCTCTCGTTATTCTCGGTTTATTCGCATTGTTACGGACGTAAACTGTTAATAACGAAGACAGTGGAAGTAATGAAAAGCCCCGTATCACGTGGCCCCACCGAAAATGGCCGGGTAACAGAAGCAGCCCAAACTGGGGGACGCCTTTTAAATCGCCTCCTCTCTGGGCTTTTCAATTTCGCCCCAGCAAATAATGATATTGACAAAAATACCAACACGTGTTTTAATCTTTCTGGTTTCAGGAAATCGGATACTGGCTTTCCTCCATTGACGGATATCTGGCGTCTAAACTTTGACTTGCCAGGAAGTCACGTCACAGCTAAAGTGACAATGGATGTCTCTGGTGTTAGAGCGAAACCTTTTGTTTGTTTCCATCCGTCTTCGATGTCGCTGAATGCATTAGTCTGAAGGATTTAACTTTCGAGCTACGATAACAGCCAATTCGCTTTGTGAACATATTCTCTCCTACTGATATGGATTGAATGTATCGAGTTTGGAACAGAAACTGCACGCAACAAGAACGGAAACGGTCTTTCAAACAATTGCAACAAACTTCTGTTTCCATTCTTACAAATTGCAAGAATCTCCACCGCTCTTCGCGAAGCTGGTTGCAAATCGGCGGTTAAATGCCGCCCTGTAACCATTTTTAAGTGCTGGAAGTAAAAATCGGTTGGCGACACGATTAAAAACTTCCGGCTTAGCAGTCTACACGAGGACTTAACTCGGTTTAATGGCGTAGAGAAACGTGACAGACCAAATCTATCGGCGACAATTATCTTTGACAAGCGATCATATAACGGTTTTATCAAATATCAAGAGATATATCGAACTTATTATCGAAAGGAGACATGGCAATCGACATCCAGATGTCCAAACTGCCAGAAAGTCTCCGAGTAATTGCTTTAAAACCTTTCGGAAGAGGAGAATGCGGCTCCGTTTCGGATCACGTGGCTCATCAAAGAACAATTTGGTAGATACAATGTCGGACGGACTTCTTTTCTTGCAGCCGTATTCGATTTAAAGTAATTTCATTTGGGACGGGATGCGGAAGAGCAGAAAGTAAACTTGATGCTAGAAGAGCGAAAAGGATGTTGTGGCTCTGTTGACGCTGCTGGGACGCCAACTCTTATATCGAGCATATTACGAGGCCGTAACGTTACACACAATTAATTATTGTATGGAAAGATATCAGTAAACTGCACCTCTTCCATCATGATCTGCCAAATCTGCTCCTCACCTCTTCTACACGCTGTCAAGTGGTTTGTTACACGAGTAGCATGTTAGAGGTATCATGTCGATACGCCCCCTATCGGAGGTCGAAGTCATTGTCGTTGAGCGCCATCTGTCGTGTCGTGTTGTGGCTTAGGATCGTGTTTGTTGATTAGCGTTTCGGGCAATTACGTCTTGTCGCGCCATTAGTCACTAGGCCGTAACGCTTTAAGTTTCTCCCAACAATGATATCGCGTGAGTCAGATTAGTTTTAAAAATATTTTTCCTTACGAAAATCCGATGTTCTTAGAAACGAAAAAATAAAAAAAGGAAACGAAAAATAAAAACGAAGAAGTCCTGGTTTCAGAAATCCAACATTTGCTTGCGGGCCAAATAATGCTATCACGCGTGACAACTTTCGTGACGTAGCGTTTCCCCCGGTAAACGGTCCTATCTCTTAATAGTTCCTCAAGACGTTGGCCGCCATGTGTCACGTGATCTCTTAATTACCAAACCATCGGGCCGAACAGCATTTTGCACGATACATTTTCACTTTTTATTAATGATAAGTCGATATCCAAAACTTTGCACGGAAAACCAGTTTTAAAATATTCCGTGGAAGCGAGGGGAAAATATTTTCCATCTGACGTTCCCACGCTTATATTTGCATCTGGTGCGAAGCCACCAACGAAACTCGGAAGGTTGGACACGCCGCACACTTCTCTAAGGGTCAACTTCCGCACCGTCACGACATCCATACTTTTCTTTTTTTTTTATATACATTTATCTATTTATATACTTACATAAAGCCACCGAAGCACGCTTCTGCCCGATGGATCCTGATGATCCGGTATGCTACTTCAAAAGCTGCATAAACTGCTCTACAAATTTTTTTCAAAATGGTCGACAGGCACATCCTTGATCCGCAAAGCTAAATGGAAAGATAAATTATTAAAGAAGGCTATTAATTGTACTAAAATGGCAAAAGACAAGATAAATTTAAGAGATGATTTCAATATAAATAAGATGTATCTGATAACAGGATTTTTTTCCCGTCCTTTCATTCGGGAAACCAATCTGAAGGACGTAACTTTAAAGAAAAAAAAAAAGGGAGGCGATGAGTTTTTATTATAGTCTACACGCATTAAGGACAGATCCATTTTTGGAAACCGTGATGAATGATGATTTGTCGTGATGAATGGTTCCCCAAAGAATTGTCATCCCAAGATTTCGTACAGAGGTTCTAGTCTAATTCTACACTTCCTTCACGTTAAGTGGAATGGATGTGTTCCGATTTACCCCGCATTACGTGTTTCTAAATATTTTTTCCCACTGACGAAATTGGGATGAGGAGTTTCCGCCGCCTCACGAATTTGGATCCAAACTCGATATTCCAATATATTTCGTGACACCGCCGTTTCTTGTAGATTCTTTAGATTTTATTTGTTTGTAAAGATTTCAGAAACATTTAAACGATTTGTTAGGTTAGGGGATGAGGAAAAGTACGAGTAGGCCGCAAGTCCACCGTTTTGCATCTCAGCAAAATGGAGGGAAAAAAATTAATATGTTAAATTTTATCGGAATAGCAGACTAAACAAACCGTGCTTCATTCTTGGCAAGTTCATCACGTGCCGAATTCAGTCTTGCCAATTCTGCTGCCTTGACCTCCGACCCTGGAAGTCTAGTAGAATGAGACAGAAGAGCCGACAAATAAAGTCGATGTCTGTCGGCAGAACTTTACGATCGAGACGCGTTCTTTCAACATGTCAACCCCCTTTAAGGACAGTCACCTGTGCCCCATCCCTTTGTTTCAATACACCGATACATCACATACTTAAGTATTAACGTGTCTCGTCATTGCTGAGCGTTTTGTTAACTGCGAGCCGTGTTTTATAGCCGCGCTTTGGAATTTTCTTCTTTATCTCTACCTTTCCCTATTTTTTTTTTTCTTTTTTCGCATGGCTTTGATTTACAGCTACCAGAGGGCGTATCCAACCGGATGTTTGAGATTTCGAATTAATTCCCGTTTCGACCGACAGATGGAGCGATCGGATTTATATTTGTAAAAGGAAAAAAAGACCGTCCACTCGTCACGTGACTGATAGCTCGACATTGACCGATTTATGACTGAATTTTTTACCGCCCCGATATTCATTAAAAGGAAAAGTGAAGGACGGAAGTAGAGGAAAAAAAAGGAGTAGCGGAAGAAGAGTTGTTTTAATTACTGGACAGAGCTGGATTTGGTTGCTAGGCAACAAGAGGGTGCGCGTGCAATGGATCCACTGAAGCGGAAGAAACTCTAGAGGGACTAATGAAAGGAAGAGTCGAGGCAAATATGCGACGTTTCTGCTTTCTCTTTCTGCTCTTACTGTTATATTCCTGTTTAATTGCGACGTTCCAACGCCCGGGACAGATTTATGTCTGGAGGTATGCAAAATAGTCTGCTTGGGGGTATGAAAGGCAACGGCTTGTTTTCTCAGCTTCTTTTCCCAATTCCAACTGGTCACGTTGTTTCTAAAACACTTATTCTTCAGTTAAAAAGCCAATAATTAATTAAATTTGAATACCACTCCGACTCAAGCGTATCTTCTAACTTCCCTTTCTTCCCAAACGTTAACTATAGCAATTTTTTTTCATCGTAGCGGTTATTAAAACCTCCACTTTTATTGGCGCCATCTGCCGGACCGAATAGTCAATCACACGATTCGATACTTCGAACGATTGACTTTTTTAAGATAAATTAATAAATTAAGGTAAATTATTATTACTAAAATTAATAAAAAAAATTTACATTAAACAAAAGATATCATATAATATGTGAAAATAAAAAAATTACCGTTTAGAAAAGTTATGATACAAACGGTTAGGAAAGTTTTCTGAAAGGAAAACCAAAGCCAAATGATTGTTTTTAATCTCTTATCTGATAAAAGAAACGGATTAAATTCCTGAATCCTTTTTTCGATTTAATATTTTCGGATGATTTAAAGTTTTAATAAATGGATATTTCTCAACCGATAACACTCCCGACAGCACCCTCTCTCGGAAAACAAACGTATTATCTGTCCACAAATATTTATTTGACGTCATTCCGATAAGTCACGAAATCAATAATCACACCGATATTTCGGTAACAAAATAATAATAATAAAAATAAAAAAATAGATATCAAAAGTATAAATAAAATAATTTCTCGGAAAATTTATCATCAAAAGTTATCTGTGTATATAAAGAATATTAAAGTAATTGCATTATTTTATTTTATTTTTTTCTTTAAATTTCTAGTATCTAATAGCTAAAAATTACATTATGGACGATGAAATATTATTACCGGTAAATCTTTGGCATTTTTGAAAATCGGATTTGACAGATTCCATGTGTGGGATTGGGACGGATAAAAGGAACTGTCAGCGACCGATTACACAGTTTAAGTAGATTACAAACAACAAGTCACATGTAGATAAACAGTTTATCCAACACACGCTTAAGGTTTATAAAGAAACGACACCGCTTTCTCGGTACTATTGTTTTAAAATTTTCCTCTTTTTACCTCTCACCTATTGCCATCTGTTGAGTATAAGTTTAAATATTTTGAATAAAAGAAAATAACGAATTATAAAATATAAAAATTATATACATATAAATACGCGTAAACACGTATATATTATAAAAATGAAATAAATTAAATAAAAAGTTATTAAAAATATTTTAATAAAAATTGTCGTTTGGTCGACTTAAGTGCCATCTGGTAACTGTTAAACACACTATTAAAGAAGGTATAACAGTTTCGCTTTAATAATTTTGCAATTATTGAGACGAAGTTTCTGGAACCAGGTAAATTTTATTTTTTTTTTATCTGTTAAATATAAAACGTATGTGATTTTGAAGAATAAATATAAAATTATATTAAAGATTTATCTATATAAAAAGGTTAAAATCGGCTAAATCAAATTACGTATACATTATTATGCAAATTAATAATAATAATGATGTTAAAGGCAATGGCATTGGTTGGAAAAACAGAAACCTGAAATTTCTAGAAGTTCATTGGTTAAATCAAATTTTGTGGGAAATTTAAATTTTAATTAATATTCAACATTTTACTACAGTATATAAAAATGTCGCCATTGCTTGAAATATGTGTTTCAGTTGCATTAATTTCAATCAGGTGATATTACGAAAAAAGAGAAGGAATGAATTTCTTCAAGATTCTTTGAAGACTAGATCTTAAAACTGTGTTAGATCTTCACATTTATACATATTTCTTTATAAAAGGATATTAAAAGTAATAATCTTAATGAAAACCATTTAGAAAAAGAAAAAAATTCAGCATTGAATATTCGACAAATTGCAAAAACATATTCCACTGTGATGTATTGTATAAAAGATGTTAAACATCTTTAATTCCGATCGAGCATTGAAGCTTTTATCAGAGACAAGTTGATAATTAAATAAAAATAACAATAAACAGCATCCTGATTTCCAAGATTCGTTTCTTAATTGTTTATTTTGTTACTTTTATCATTTTGATTAACTAATTTTTGATATTACTTTGTGCATATGGTTCCATATAAGCTAATTTGAATAACAGAAGTTTTTGGTTATGAATATAAATTATTTTATCAGTAAACATAGTCTCTAGCTATATAGAGTACCGCATTCCTTTGCGCCAGCTGATGCCTCCAAATCGGCCATTTTATATCCTGTTAGATAGAGCGTTATCATTGCGTTCATACACTTTCTGGTTATTTTTTAAGAACATGCGTTCTTATAGTGCTGTAAATTGTTCTAATCGAACAGAAAAGGGTCATAGTTTCTTTTCTCTGCTGCAAGTTAAAAGAAATTCGAGATTAAAAGAAGTGGTTACAAAATATTAGAAGATAAACTTTTCCAAATACGATCTTCATTTGCCAGGTAAGAAACTGCTGTATTTATAAATTAGAAAAGAAGTATAGTATTATGGTTTACTTTCCATAAGATTACCCGTAATTATCAATTGGCAGAAGGATATAAAATGGCGGCCGAATGCGGTACTCTATCTATCTAGGGCCTCTAATTCGGGAGGTATTGGCGTGCTATCTGTCGGCATGTTGCGGAACTAGAACAATCTTTGAATGATTTACACAATCATCTCTACAAATGTGAAATAGTATTATGGTTTACTTTCCATAATTACCACCCGTAATTATCGATTGGCAGAAGGATATAAAATGGCGGCCGAATGCGGTACTCTTATCTATCTAGGGCCTCTAATTCGGGAGGTATTGGCGTGCTATCTGTTGGCATGTTGCGGAACTAGAACAATCTTTGAATGATTTACACAATCATCTCTACAAATGTGCAAGACAAACTTTAAATATAATTTTGGCAATTATTTAGATTGCTCTGAAGCTATTGTTTGATGGAAATTATACATATAATTACTATTATATGGAATGGAATTCCAAGAAATCAAATTCACTGAATTTAATACTTATAAAAGTAATAAAAGATGATTATGAAAACGTGTTTGAGTCAATGCACCACTTTGAAAATATTATTTAAAAAATTTGAAGCTACTTTTCAGAAATGTTAGATTCTGAAAAGTTTTCTGAACAAAAATTGTTGATTTGGTAACCTCGATACTTAATTGTTACTTACTTATGGTTTCTCAGTGTAATTATAATTCAAATAAGGACTGAGAATGATTTATTAATCCCACAACGATGGCAAAGTGACGTTAAAAAACAATATATTAGTGGAAAAAATACTATATTGAACCAATCTATTGTCGTAAGGAATCTTACAAATCATCAAGCATGAGAGATAAACAAAAATTTCAATCATTTATGGAACAATTACGAGAAAAAATACTGTAGCATGCACAGTGGCTATCAGAAAGGGGCAAGAGGGGCCTCACAATTTTAGAGACCTCAATATGTTAGAAAAAATATATATGTATATTTTTATATTGTTCGAGCTTCAGTGTTTGTCAAAATTTGAAGTTCTCTTATCAATGCTTTCGCTTTTCTTATACACTTACCACTTATATTAGTCAATTTTATCTTTTTTGAAGGGCCTCAAAATATTAGTTGCTCCGGGCCTCACATTTTCTCTGAAAGCCCTTGAGCATGCATTTATATGTTCAGATAATACACTTCCCAATTACCCCCTGGGCCTCGAATTTTTTCTGAAAGTCCCTGTATATATATAGACTACTTCTTATATTAGAGTGTATATACAGGGACTTTCAGAGAAAATTCGAGGCCCAAGGCAATTAATATTTTTGAGACCCTATAAAAAAAAACAAAATTGACAAATATATAGTGGTAAGTGTACGAGGAAACCGAAAACAATGATAGAGAACTTCAAATTTGGACAAATACAATGTTTAGCAACACTATTGTTCGAGTTTGCACAATGATAAGCAAGCTCGAACAGTATAAAAATATACAGATATATTTTTTCTAACATATTGAGTTATAAATGAGGCCCCTAAAATCGTGAGGCTCAGGAGAGCTGCCCCTCTTTGATAGCCACTGTATTATATATTGTTAGAAAGTATTATTTATTTAATTGATTTAACAGTTTTTTGAAAATTAAATCTTTATATTGTTTACCTGGTAACTTTCTTATCAAACATTGATTGATTATAAGTAACCGTCATATGGATTTATCCGCATCCACTTTTATTTATGAGGTTTACATTAACTTCACATAAATAATTTGTACCTGAAAGAAAAATAATAATAATAATAATAATGTTATCTGACCAGACGTTTAACTATTTATTTACTGGAATCAATACTTTCAGAAATGATATTTCTAAAGATACATCTTTAAACCATTAATACATCTTTAAATCATTCAAAGATACATCTTTAAATCATTTTTAAAAAAATAATAAGTTTTTTAAAGATACATCTTTAAAAAACTTATTATTTTTTTAATATAATAATATGTTACATGTTTCGAAATATATTAATTTTTTTAACATTATAATGGGAACTGTGCATTCATTTACTGCAAAGTCAAATGTTTTGTAATGTTTTGTAGAATCAGCTTTTCTGTTAGCTTGGCAATAATCTGATTAATTAGTAAATTCCAAAACCGTGACAATCAATATTAATGGCAATTACACCGTTGTAAATCATGTGGTAACGTTATTACATCAAACTGGATAACATTAAATTCCACAGAAATTAATTACATAGTAACATATTTTTGTTTATTAATATTTAAATTGGATATAAATATATTTAACTAAAATATATATTTTTTTTAATATAGAAATTTAATTAAAAATTCTCACAGATGGCGCTAGAATGCCGTTTTATATACATATACAGTGTCTATATTATTAAAGTATATTTCATTCTTCTAGATAGTTTTCTTTTTTCAATAAGTTTTCTAAACAAAAAAACAATTTTCGAAGAAGTAACAAGAGAAATGGCAACTTTTGAGTCTTCAAATCTGAGAGATGCTTAAACGTTGTAGAAGCTGCTAGTTTAGAAATGGAAGATGTAACTTTGCAAAAGCCGATTCTGAGATTTTATCGCGCATCCCCGTGCAAAGAATGTTGTCGAGTGAATTGGGAATTTGTATCCAAATCTGAAGCCATGATGCCCTGCACGTGGATTTAATACAAAAGTAGCTTTGGCATGCCAGCATCAGTTTGTCTCTCTAATGATAAACTTTCTTCCTCTTTTTTTAAAAAAATAATATAAATCGAAAAAGTACTGCTCGAGATTGCTATTTTATTTCAGCATCATAAATAAATAAAACGATATGATTTTCAATTTCTGCCATATTCGAGAACATTTTTTTGCTTCTGCATTTCTTAAGTAGACCCTGGAGAATTTTATCGTTTTTATTGCCACAGACTAAAACAATTTTCTCTTTATTTCTCGCAACGGAATAATAATAATTTTATTTACAAATCTAAACGATCGAAATAATAAAAAAAAAATTATTAATCATCCATAGCGACAAGCAACTATCAGAATTAATATCGACACTATCACACGAAGGAACCAAGTAATTTCTTTCATTAAGTATCTTGCCATCTCACAATGACAACAAATTCAATACTTCGAAATAAATGGATCCAGTGAAGAAACAACTTTAAGTTGGCCAGCAACACATTTAATAAAGCAGCTCTGTTATTAAGAGTATATTTCATTCTTCCAGTAGTTTTATTTTTAGCGAATGGATATCAATAACTTTTCTAATTTGAGTTTTCCTGTTTGGTATCGGAGAGACAAGAATTATTAATATCGCTATCAAACAATAAATCAATGGAAAAAACTACTATCGGAACTTATTCAATATACAAAGATGCTGTGATATCAATTTAACACGCATCGATCTTCTTTCATGCTTGCAAATTTAAAAATAAAAAAAATTCCCTTAATTTCTAGTGACATAAAAAAATCTGTTTATTTAATTTTTAGCTGTTAATGTTCACCATAAATGCCACAAAAATCATTATATTCATTGAAAATATACTATAAATATAACAAGTTTGTAAATTGATTTAAACTTAAGAATAATCGTCATGTGTTCGTTGTATCTAATTTTTATTTCCGCACATCCTGCCAGTCGTTTATTATTAGATTGTTCTTGTTAAAAATGTTTCGAATTGGATAACAAATAATTCGCCGAAGGAACACTCCCCTAATAACAATACGGTATATATAAGGGCTTTATCGGAGGGTGTCCCACATCCCTAGCAGTTATCTGGGTGCAGAGTACGTCCACACTGTGAGAAGATCGTCGAAAATGACCGTCAAAGAGAAACAACAGCGTATTCTGTCTCTGTTCAAACATCTCACTTCTCTGACGGGACAACAAATAGCTCCAGAGGATAGAGATCCTAGACTTAAAGGTATCGGAATATTAAAACGAGGATCTCTCTTCTCCTGCTTTCACGAAAAACACTTAGATGAGGCCACCAAGCTGTATGAAGTCCTTTATCGTAAGTTTGAATTTTAAGTTTACAGTTAATATTAAGAGAATGGTGTTTCTGATAAAAATGATGTATTACAGATGCTAAAGACTTCGACGATTTCTTCGTACTCGCGAAACAAGCCCACGATTTCGTAAACGAGGGTCTTTTCGTGTACGCTGTATCTGTGGCTCTTCTTCACCGCGATGACTGCAAGGGTGTGACAGTGCCACCCATCCAGGAGGTGTTTCCAGATAGATTCTTCCCAGCCGAAACTGTAAATGATGCCATGAAGGAAAGTAACAACAATCCTAATGATGTAAGTATTATCGATAGTATTGACAGTGAAAGGGAACACATGATAAAAAAACATTTAAAATTGTATGAATATTCTAGGATATAATAGTAGAAGTTGAAGAAACTGGTAATATTTTGGATCCAGAATACAAACTGGCTTATTTCCGTGAAGATGTCGGCATCAATGCTCACCATTGGCACTGGCACATTGTCTATCCAGCAACGTGGAAAGAGAGCGTGATGAATAAAACCAAAGATAGAAAGGGAGAACTCTTCTATTACATGCATCAACAGATGTGTGCTAGGTATGGAATTTTATTCGAAAGACAAAAGAGAATATTTTGTGATGCAGTTGTTTAAAAATACAATATGCTATTTTAGATACGATTGTGAACGTCTCTCTAATGGTCTGAATCGTATGATCCCATTCCACAACTTTGATGAGAAACTAGAAGGTTATGCACCCCATCTAACGTCATTGATCAGTGGTTTGCCATACGGTAGCCGTCCACGTGGTTTCAGCTTGAGAGATTTGAAAGATGTTGACGTACAGGATATGGAACGTTGGAGAGAAAGAATCTTGGATGCCATTCACTTGGGACATATCCACACTTCCGATGACGTTGAAATCGCTTTAGATGAAGCTCATGGTGCTGATATTTTGGGTGATATCATCGAATCTAGTGCCGAATCCAAGAATCCCGAATTCTATGGAAGTCTTCACAACTGGGGCCACGTTTTAATGGCAAGAATCCACGATCCCGATGGCAGATTTAATGTAAGAATCATCATTTTTTTTTGCGTGCATGATGGATGAAACGAATAATAACACGAAATTTCTATAGGAAAATCCAGGTGTGATGAGCGATACCTCTACCTCACTTCGTGATCCAATTTTCTACCGTTGGCACAGATTCGTTGACAATATCTTCCAGGATTACAAAGCAACTTTGCCAACCTACACCAGAGAACAGGTAAGATAGGGTATTAATTAATTAAAATAGATTTAAATAAAATGCCAAATCTAGAAATCTAAACTATTTTTCTCATTCTAGCTTGACTTCCCCGGAGTTGAGGTTACTGAAGTAAAAGTAGAAGCCAAGACACCCAATGTCGTTCATACTTTCTTTAAAGAAAAAGAATTAGAATTATCGCACGGTATTCAATTCCCCACCGAACATAGCGTTAAGGTATATTATTATTAATTAGCGATTAATTTATATATATTAATTAAAATATTTAACAAATTAATTCTGTGTAATATTTTATTTTTCAGGTATTATACAAACATTTAGATCACGAACCATTTTCCTACGTTATCACGGCTAATAACAAAACCGGTGGCAATAAACTGGCAACAGTGCGTATTTTCTTGGGTCCAAAATTCGACGAATTGGGTAACGTACTGGAAATCGACGAGCAACGTCGTTTGTGCATCGAATTAGATAAATTCCGTACCACTTGTAAGTATACAACGTTACAAATCTATGCAGGTTTGCAATTATACTAATAAATATACGTTTTGTCTCGTAGTGAAACCCGGTGAAAATAAGATTTCTAGAACTGCAATCGAATCGAGTGTCACCGTTTCCGAACTTCACACATTCGAACAATTAGAGAAAGGTGAAGGTGTTAGCGAAGATGCTACCGAATTCTGCAGTTGCGGTTGGCCAGAACACATGCTTATCCCACGTGGTAACCATAGGGGAATGCAATTCGAACTGTTTGTCATGTTAACTGATGGAGACGAAGACTCTGTAAGTGTCCGAAAACATAATTTGCATTTTAAGTTTATGGTAAATAGATACTCATCATTTTTTGTTTTGCAGGTTGGCGAATCCGGCAAAGTGCTGTGCCAGGATGCAGTAAGCTACTGTGGTGCTAAGGATGCCCATTATCCAGATAAGAAACCAATGGGATTCCCCTTCGATAGACCAATCGACTCAAGACACTTCCGCGAACTTTTGAGCCCCAACATTCACATTAGTGCAGTAACTATCAAGTTCGATGGTTAAATTAAGCACGTAAATAGAGGAATTTCTATTATAAGTATTGTATTTTGAAACCTAAACAACAAATCAGTTCTGAATTTACAAAAAAAAAAAAACAAAATTAAATTTGTAAAAACGATGCCAATATTATAATTGTAAATCTACTCTGTTTTAAAAAAATAATAAAAATAAAATAGTGATAATTAAAATATCCATCTCTTGTTATTGTTTTCATGCATGTTTACGGAACAGATTTGCAAAATGAATATGTTATTCTGCTGTTGTAATGTTTAAATTTTCTTTTTTTAATATAAAATTCTACCTG
Organism: Olivierus martensii; assembly: GCA_000484575.1. Lineage (NCBI taxonomy): Eukaryota > Metazoa > Arthropoda > Arachnida > Scorpiones > Buthidae > Olivierus > Olivierus martensii. The sequence continues at coordinate 80,796 of AYEL01084183.1, forward strand.
TAATATATTTAAACAATTTATTCTTTCCTCTTACTCTTTTTTTTTTTAAACATTCAAGAAACGATAAAAGAGAAATTAAATAAGGAATACAAAAAGTTATTTCTGAAAACCAACGATAATACGTAGAATAATCCAATTTAACAAGAAACAGACTTTGCATAATTCCAAAGTAGAAAGATATTATATTGATAAAATAAAAAATAATATAAAAATTTTTCAATTTATCGAGAGAGAATCTGGAATTTAAACAAATCATTCCACTGTATTGTCTATCCAATAAAACTAAGCAATTATTCAATTAAAGGAAGTTAAACGACAAAATGATGGTGCATACTCTATTTCTATCAATCAATAAATAGTTATTTTGTCATTCTATCCGGGAATTTTGCCAATTTTCTAGTAAATATACGATGCTGTTGTTTTATAAAAATGAAAAAAGTGTGACTGCTCTTGTTTCGATGCTTATTATTGTAAATAAATTTGTTTCTAATAAGCTGCATTTTTTTATAAAGGACAAATATACTTATTTAATGTTTTGTATATGAAAAAATGAAGAAGACAAAAACATAGAAAAAGATTTAGATTTTAAGATTAAATCTTAGTAAGGGAAACAAATATATAGGCCTATATATATTCGACTTATGTTAAAAACAAAGCTAAGAAAATATATATATATATATAAAAACATTCCATAAAAAATAAAGGATGAGTTGTATGATGTTTACATATCCTATACACGAATCTGAACGATATTTTAAAATTTTACATTATCCTTTATCAAGATGCCATCTTATCCTTCCCGTAAGAGTATAAACTTCCTAGATAAACAGCTTAAACCATTTATTATCTTATAAAAAATGACTATGATTCATTTCGTAAGGAAAAAAAATGAATATATATTTATACAAATCAGAACGTGAAGAATATAATAAATCGAGAATTTCGGTCACTCGTTCTCTTAAAACTGTAGAAATTTTTAATTAAAATTAATTATAAAGTTATCTTAGCAATTGAAAACATTACTGTTAAATAACATTAATCTTAGATGGTGTAAATCCCATCATTAATCTGGATTAACCAGAGTAGACCCGCAAATTATTACTTGGCTTTTATTAATGATGGATAATTAATCTTCGGTGTATAAATAGAGATTAATGTACCCTTGTACGTAATCTTACGGAATTTATATTACAAATTTTGAGGAATTAACTATTACTGTTAAGTGATTATCTCTAATGTTTATTATTACGGTATACAGACGATTTATATAAAAGGTTAATCTGAAGTTCAGTTTACAAGAAGACAGATAAATATATATATATCATCTATAATATTAAAAATCCAATTAAACTACTATTTTAGTTTTTAAAACCTTAAACTCTTCTTGTGTATTTATAAAAATCATAAATTTTGATTTATTTAAATTATAAATCACTGTGGAAGTGCACAAACATTTTTACTTATGAGAAATTCATAGTAGCAATTTAATTTATAAAAAAAAATTAAATTTAAAAAGGGAAAACAGACATTTGTACATTTAAAACTGCACCAAATATCAGAAGCCAAATCTGATAAAGTATCGGGAGCATAGAGAAATTCCTTAGTTTGGGCCCAAATTTCACTTATAACGAAAAAAGTTAATCTGCAAAGAAGCTGGTTTCCTGGACAGTTATCGGAGTAAAAGTTATTTATATGAAGAAATTCACCTAAAGAAATGAGATCATATATGAAAAACGTGCCTAAGGGGGCATAATTTTGAAAGAAAGGAGCTTTTACTAGAGAACTCTTAGCTAAAAGTCCTTTTATGAATAATGCCAGCTATAGAAAGCTATCCTGTAGAAAATGAACCGGAAAGTGAAACTGGTAAAGAAAATAAAAAAAACCATTTATGAAAAGAAAGAAAAATTCCATTACGAAAGGATAAGAAAGATTCTATAGAAAATAACTCCCTTAAGGGAAAGATTACTTTACTGTTAGAAGCTCAGGGTTCCCTATACGTATCAGTCTATTTTCTGAAATCACTTTTATAATAATAACTTCTGAATCAATTGCTATATCACTTAGTTATTTTCTAAATAAAATGTTTGTAGCCAATAAAATATAAATTATTCTCATAATATTTTTACATTATATAAACTGAAAATAGCTGGAAACTAATTAACTCGAGAGCTTCATTAAGAAGTTGGAACTTATCTGAAAACAGAATGACACAAACAATACCCGCGTTTCCTTTAACAAATCCAAATGTCATTCACACACCCATCTGTTTTCATATGTAGAATATTAATAATCGCAGTGCCATATTTTCTGAATTAATTTCTACAATTACCTTCCTGATACATATAGACTCCATCTTCCTATTGCTTAGACCAATTTCGCTTTAATACACAGACATTCATGTGGTTTATTTTTTCACTCGCATAATTTATATATATAAATATTTTTTATTTGTTTTTGTTTAAATTAATTAATAATTATATGAAGCCGAACTGTATTTCAAGGAAAAATTATTATAAATGATCACATTGCGCGTGCGCACATACAGATTCTTATCAAAAAGTCGTCTGCTTTACCAGAAAAAAAAAAATAGTCGACATTTTGGTAAACAAATCACAAAACATCCATTTTTTTGCCAATAACAATATGAATTATTGCTTTTCGTTTTAATTCTGAAAATAAAAATGAGAAAACAGTTTTATATTCGTGAGCATTACCTTATAGAAGAGCAGAAAATAGAGATATTTGGCAACATTGCTGGAAATCCTACGTCGCGTGTTCAATTATTAGTTTGGTGAGGAATTATTCGTAATAAATTTAGTTTAATCTTATAAAATTTTGCTGGAATTGAGAGGTACGTATTGATATACTAATTCAAGAATCGATAAAACCAAAACTATCAGAAAACTAATTAAACGAGTTAGCTGATCAATAATCGCTCGAAAATTGTTTCATTAAAGAGATTTTCGGAATTACTAGGCCTAGGTAGTGTCACGTCTTCGTATAACCTTTGAGTAGGATGCTACTTTGACTGCCTTACGTTTTTCGCGGTGCCGCGTGTACATATTAAAATCAATGTTAATATGCATTTATATGCATATTAACATTACTTTATCGAGCATGAAAACAGCGACAAGCATTAAGGCACGCTCTAATGCGACTTATTATTCATAGACGTGTCGCACTAGTCAGATGCGAAAACGCGAGGCAGTCAAAATAGAATCCTACCACATTTTGCAGTCCGGTTCGGCAGTCAGTTCTTAAACATAAATATCAAAATAAGTTCCGCATATAGAACGTGGTCGAGAATAGTAAAAAGTGGCCCTACCTTTTCCTGTGTCGAGCTATTACTGTAATATATTTCTACTAAATTATCCATTCGCGGAAGACGAAGACAAAATAAGAACTTATCAAAATAATTCTCGGAAATGTTGATATATCATAGTATAAAAGCGTGGAGTATAGTTTAGGAGGCGTCAGGCCGCTCTTGCTGGGTACTTGCGTTCACTTCGCTTACGGGACGACAATCAGGCAAAGTCATGGGAGTGCAAGACAAGCAGAATCGTCTTTTACCCCTGTTTGAACATCTTACGTCTCTTACAACAGCACAGATACCCGTGGAGGATCGTGATGAAAGACTGAAGGACGTCGGACTTCTTGAACGAGGAAGACTTTTCTCTTGTTTTCATGTCGATCATTTGGCCGAGGCCGAAACTCTTTTCACTGTTCTCTACCGTAAGTAACCGTTAAAAAATAATTCTGGGGGCATATGAGAGTTCAAAACTAATTTAATGTTTTCGAAATTTGCCATAACAGAAGCTAAAGACTTTGATGATTTGATCCACCTTTGTGAACAAGCCCGTAACGTAGTGAACGAAGGTCTTTTCGTCTTCGCTGTTTCTGTGGCTGTTCTACATAGGGATGATTGCAAGGGTGTTACAGTTCCACCCATCCAAGAGATCTTCCCCGACAGATTTGTACCAGCAGAAACCATTAACCAGGCTTTGAAGGCCGATCGCAAAAGAACGGGAGACGTAAGTATGACGAAAGCATAAAATAATTTTATTTTTATATGAAAAATATAATTATTATTTTTTCTTTTTATCTTAGGAAGACATAATTGTGAAAATCCAAGAGACTGGTAACATTCTAGACCCAGAATACCATCTCGCATATTTCAGAGAAGACATCGAAGTCAATGCTCACCATTGGCATTGGCATTTGGTCTACCCAGCTAACTGGAGACCAGAGGTAATGGGTAAGATCAAAGACAGGAAAGGTGAACTTTTCTACTACATGCATCAACAGATGTGCGCCAGGTGAGTGTATTGGATTAGAATTAACTAGCCATTCTACCATCAATATCACTAAAATTGGTTTCTATTGCAGATACGATTGCGATCGTCTGTCGTCCGGTCTCAAGCGTATGACACCTTTCCAAAATTTCGAAGAAAAATTGGAAGGTTATTCACCTCACTTGACATCACTGATCAGTGGACTGAACTATGCCAGCCGCCCAGCAGGTCTTTCTATGCACGACGTAAACGACGTTGCTGTACTAGAGATGGTCCGTTGGAGAGAGAGAGTTTTGGATGCCATTAATGTCGGCCACGTTATCGATGAAAACGGTCACGAAATTCCATTAGACGAAGAACACGGAATAGACATTTTAGGTTCTCTTCTAGAATCCAGTGCCGAATCTAAAAACAAGGGATACTACGGTACTCTTCACAACTGGGGTCATGTAATCCTCGCCCGCTGTCACGATCCAGATGGCAGATTTAGAGTAAGCTATTTTTCTTTTTATTTTGCTTTAATTTTACATCAGAATGGAAAATTATATATCAAAATTTACAGGAAAATCCAGGTGTCATGAGCGATACATCCACTTCACTTCGTGATCCAATTTTCTACCGTTTCCACAGATTTATGGATAACATGTTCCAGGAATATAAAGCTTCCTTGCCATCTTATGACGAACACGATGTAATAATGGCATCTTCAGTATATTTATAATAGATTTTATGTGAAACTAATGTTATTTTATGTCTCTTTAGCTCGATTTCCCTGGTATTCATATAGAACACGTTACAGTTGACGCCAGAGTACCTGATGTAGTCACAACTACCATGAAACAAGACGAGCTGCAGATTTCCTATGGAATTAACACTAAAGGATCCGTAAAGGTAAGTCGGTTTTTTAGATTATGGTCAAACTTTCGGACAGTTTTGATGACAATTTCGCATTATTTTCTAGGTACAATTCGAACATCTGGATCACGAACCATTCACCTACGAAATCGATGTGCTGAATAAGACCGGTAGCGTAAAACATGCGACGGTTCGCATATTTTTAGCTCCAAAATATGACGAACTCGGAAACAGAATGACACTCAACGATCAACGTGGACTGTACATCGAACTGGATAAATTCCACAAAGAATGTAAATATATTCGAGAAAATAACAAGCATTTATCCTACATAAAACTTACTCACGACTTTATCCTTTATAGTGCAACCCGGTAAAAATGTCATTAAACGAGACGCATCCAGTTCCAGTGTCACAATCTCCCACGTACCAACTGTTGAAGAACTGAAACAAGGTAAAGGAGTGAGTGAAGACAATACCGAATTCTGCAGCTGCGGTTGGCCCGCTCACCTGTTGTTACCACGTGGTAACGAACGTGGCATAGTATTCCAACTTTTCGTTATGCTCTCCGACTACGAGAAAGATCACGTGAGTATTGAAGTCTTAACTTCCTTTACGTGACCATTACACACACACATTTATCGACTGGTAACCAATTTTGGTATCGTTCCAGGTTGGAGGACTTAATGACCACGCTCTCTGCTCTGATGCCGTAAGCTACTGTGGTGCCAAAGACTCCAAATACCCAGACAAGAAAGCCATGGGCTTCCCCTTCGACAGAGTCATCAAAGTACGTACTCCGAGTCAATTTGCTACTCCTAACATGTCCTTCACCGACGTCAGGATCCAACATGTCGAACACGTTGAACATTAAATTCTTAAAACACCAGATAAATGCACAATAATAATGTAATTCGAACTTACAAACTGTATATTTTGTTGACAGAATTTGGAATAAATACAAAAGACAGAATTCTAAGATGTAACTAGTGAAATTTAACTAAATAAAAAACTCTACATTATAGTTTATTCGTATACAAGTTTTCACGAGTTTTGTTGTTATAAAAGTACATGTTGAGAGAACAGTTACAAGATTAACACGTTATGGCTCCTGTTGTTCATTCGAGGAGTGAATTACTCTACAAAGCAGTCTTACTAATAAGGTAGATAACAAAAGAAAAATGAATTACCGTGCTATTAAAGTAACTGCTCCATTCACCTCTTATCTCATCTCATATTCGTGCTATTTATCCTCGAATAAAAACGCGAATATGTCTGCTTAAACTACTATTACCTGTTTATAGTTTGGTAATATTGCTTCCAAAACTATTTTAATAATTAATTTTTATTACCCGTAAAAATTGCAAAGTAATTTTCTCTGCAAATTTAAGTTTAGAAAATTGAATACGACTATTATGGTTTCGGTATATCAGAAAGAATAATGTTGATGATGTCTAGAATATTTTACGAGAATTTTCCTATCTCGCGAAAGAAATAAATAAATTTTTTTTTAGAAAAGTTAACAAAAATTATAAAAGTCGCGAAGCAAATAATTAGATGCTTTGTAATAAAAATCGCTGTAAAAGTTTCCAAATATCACTTCATTATTTCTTTCATCTCAGTCTGTTCTTCATCTTTTTTCTCTTCACTTGCTTATGTCTCATCCCATCTCTTCAGTTTTCCTAGAATTACATCCACCCATCTTCAATCGTCATCTCATTTTTTTTACCCAATTTTATTTTTTTAACTGAATATTTTAAATCCTATCTTCTCTAGTTTTTACTATATACATTCTTTAAATTCAGTTTCCATTTTTTAATCCTGTTTATTCTACTTTAATCCTCTTACTTAAAATAAAATTTAAAACAAAAATCTTAAAAGATAAAAAATTGTTGCAAATCTATAAGCATTTCCGGTTGTGCAGAAAACCAGAAAGTAGTAGTTCCCTTTTTTTTGAATAAATTATATTATTAAATTTAATTTAAAATATAGGAAAACAGACATTTGTATTAAATTTATAATTAAATTTAATTTAAAATATAAAAAAAAAAAAAAAGTTGTTTCTATCAATCAAAAAACGTTTATTGAACTTTTATTAACATTATTTTGCCTTTAAAAATTATTGTTTGCAATGCAAATCTTTGCCTATGTTTTCGGGATTGTTACACATTTATGACACAATTGACGTAACAATTGAATTATAACAAAACACAGTAACCAACATGACAGCAAACAATACTGTATTATTTGTTGTTATTTGTTTTCATGAACTTTATTCTTTGTAAAAAAACACTACAACAAACACGAAGTACTAGATATAAATAAAAGTTACAGTTTTATTATTAGACATGAGACATGTTAATGTGTTTGTATTATAATTAAATATGCATGCTAAGTAACCATAATTTATTTGGCGCATTAACGGGATTATTGCATTAACTATTTAAATAAATAAACAATATTCGATACACGTTTCCATATATTATAATATAGATTATGGAAATTCTAATAATATCTGTAACGAATGATCTTTTAATTCTATATTTGCTCTTGAGTGCATGTTTCTAAACGGTTATTCTTCTGTTTTAAGATATGGAAACACTTATCAATATAATAATTCTGTAGAGAACATGCGATGAAAGTTCAGATTCAGTAGAAAAGTTCTCCACGAAAGTATGCCAGCTGGCATCCAAATATAATAAACTCTTATTTATCTAACGCGCTATACTTCTATTCAGATCATTATAAATTCTCCATCTCAATTAGTAGCATATTTCTGACATTATTTAACATTATTAAAGCAAATTGCTTGTTCTGAGTTATCTATCAATCAATCTAACAACAACCAATCCCCATTGGTGCCGGATAAACGAGATTTTTCTGAATATTTGCATCCAGCCCTTATGAAAATAGATCAAATGCTAAAAAAAACTTAATATTTAACTCCTCAAACTTGCCTTTCTTGCGCTTCTGTTACGAATGATGACATGGAAATGAATGCGCTTGTTATATTAAAGTTTTTTTTTCGTTTTAATGAACTTTATGTAAAACGAAAATTACAATGATAATGATAATCATGAGAACAATTTAAGAATATAAATGAGATTTATACTGTTGTACAGCATATATGAAACCAAAATTACTATAGAAACTCTGAATTTTCTAGATTATCAACCCGATTGATCAATGTGATCGAATTCCAATACAGTATTAAAATAACTATTAGTTCTCAAAGATGAGAACAACACGTTTTAAACAATCAACAAACAATTAATCGTATATCATGTAGAATAAGAGATCGTCACTTTTTAGAGGATAATTTTACTTCGATTACTATTTACATCTGCAAATAAACTTCTCGAAGAGATCCGCAGAGTTGTTAGTTTAGTTAGTGATTCTCAACCACTATGCCACCAAACTTTTGACGGTGTGCCGCGAAAAATTAAGAATGAATTGTATGTATGTAATTGTATGAATCGTATATATCAATAATGAAACGTGGTTGGATGGATATCACACAAATATATATATATATATGTTATTTATAATTCTGATTGTGATGCTTTGGTTTGCTATAGCCATCATTTGTTTTGTTAAACTGATAAGACAATTCACTTTTTATAAGTTGCACACATTTTTGCAATCGAACCACTGTACCGATTCCTATAAATAGGATATCATGAGAAAAACCTAACCCTCGAATTTCTGCAACAGCCAAATTTTTTGTCGTTATTCATAATTTAAAAATTAAGGAATAAAAATTAAATTTTAAAATTTATAGTTTCTCTAAAATCACAAAATCCGCAGGTGGCACTATAACTTAATAAGAGGTGCCATTTAATGATTATTTGTACATGTATGTATAACAACTTTGCAGGTGGCGTTATAACTTAAAAAGGGCCGCCATTTAATTATCCCGTGTATGGGTATGTCTGTAATATGAATGTAATGAATAAGAATAAATATAATAATCTGTTAATAAAAATTCATTGTTAAATCTAAATTATTATTTAATTGTTAATAAAAATTTGTTGTTAAATCTAAATTATTATTTAAAATATTTAGGTGGCCCGCCAAATTTTAAAATATTAAAAAGTGTTCTTCAACAGAAAAATGGTTCTCAACAGAAAAAAGGTTGAGAACCACAGAAATAAGCATATAAAACACACAAACATATCTAATTTTAAAATATTAAAGTTGAGAACCACTGGTTTAGAAGATAAGTTATGCTGTGATGATAGCTGGCCTACATAAAGTGAGAATTTTGTTCAAAACTTTCTAGTGAAAGATAAAAAAAATAGCTTGGTACGGGTGTACTTTAGAGGCTCTCAAAAATTCGACCCCCTTATAGTGCACCCATATAAAGTTGTTAGTTTAGATACAGAGTTGTTAGTTTAGTTAGTGATTCTCAACCACTATGCCGCGAAAAATTAAGAATGAATTGTATGTATGTAATTGTATGAATCGTATATATTTAATATCTTACATCCCCAACTTATGTGATTTTAGAGATACACAGATGTGTAAATCTCTATTTTTGTATATATATATAGTCACTCTCTGACTTATATGCATTCAATTTATATATTTTATAAATATTAAAACCTAATTTTAAATTACTTTATTTTTTAAATCTGAAATGCCTGCAATGTGAATTAAACAAATTTTATTCATGAGAAAAAATTATATGTGCAATCACTGTTGTGAAAAAATAATGTAAACTTCACAAGTTATTTATTAATACCTTACATCCCCAACTTATGTGATTTTAGAGATACACAGATGTGTAAATCTCTATTTTTGTTGAATTTCCATAAAACACAAATGAAAAATTCATTAACCAATTTATTTTTGAAAAAATATTACTTATAGCTTTAAATTTTCTTTTCTATGCTTAAAATATGATATTAAATTTCATTTGACTTTTCTGTTTACTGATGTCCCATTCACATATATTGAATTTAAATATTTTGGATTTATGCAGTTTTAAACTTACGTGGAAATTTTTTGAACAAATTTACTATGTAAATTGGGGATCTACTGTACAATATTATCAACATATAATATGATGTACATGCATTCCTTGAATTATAAACACGATTCATTTGTAAGTTTTGTAACTTGGATACTGCTGTTATTTTTCTTCCAAAAGTACTGAAATAACTTTATATACTGTATTTTGTAATATATTTCACAATTGTACCAATTAGAAGTTTCTTATTTCACAGATTTGAATGAAAAATTTTGATTATAAAGCAAGTGTTTTTTTGGTAGGCTATAATTGTCACCATCTTGAAATACTGCTGTAATATGTTAACTGGGTAAAATTTTACATAATATTGGTTGCTAGAGCATTCTGCTATCTTCATATTTAAAATTCTGGAAGAGTTTTGAAATATTTTAAAATTAGAAAATGAAATTTCACATTTGTAAGCAGGGCAGGATTTACCTATAGGATGACTAGGCCGAGTCTTAGGGCCCCGCGATCCTAGGGGCCCCAAAACTATCAATCAGTTTTCAACTTTTATAAACTTTTATAAGAAAAATGGGTTTTTATTAAAGTGCTGGGAAGTGCTGGGCCGTTAGAAAGTAAAATTTTAAAGGTTCCTAATAAGGAGCTTTTAAAATTAGACATAGCTGATTTGAATTTTTATCATCCCCAAAGCCTTGCTCATCCTAGGCCCCCCAAAAATGCAAATCTGGCTCTGTTCCTAAGTATAAATATTCATAACTGGAAGACTGCATGCATAAATAAGGAAAAGCTTATGGTAAATAAAAATTATTTTGATTAAATTTATAAATAATGATTTAATAGAAATTTATAGTAAAATGTTTTAATAATAATAACTATATAATAGTCAAATATTTACAATGACCTGAAACTGGTTAATCATTTATATCATTAACTGCTATGTAAAATTTAATTTTTTGGTATATATTTTAAGATATGAATGGATTTTAGGAAAAATAAAGTGCACTAAAGTGTATTCAGAGAGTGACTGTATGTATTTATTTATCAAATTTAAATCATATTAATTATAGTACTGTAAAAAACTATTAATAAAACTCTTATTTTCATTAATAAATTATTATTAAAATAAAAATAACAATTAAAAGTAATTAGCTATTAATTATTAATAAATATTTAAGGACTTATTAATTAGACTAAACAAGATTCTTTATACCCAATTCTTTGTTCTCTAATGTAATCAGTCATGAATATTTTTTTATATTTTCTATAAATCATGATTTAAATCTTTATGGTCATCATTGTACAATCAACTATTAGATCACTTTGAGATTACTCTGCGTCTTTTTATTTTGCATCATGCACATTAATTAACATATCAATAAAATAGTGAATGTCATTTTTATGTCATAAAATTTGTTTATATATTGCAAATATCAATATATTTAAATTCAGATGCCAAAACTGACTTATCACAAAGATATGTTCATTCTATATTTGACTTTTCTAAACTTTAAATGTAGACAATTAGGTTATATGGCATGAATTCATATTTAATAACTGAAAAAATTTCTTGTTTTAAATTTATATGAAACATAATTTAAAACAAGCAACATTTAAAACAGCATCAAATCAGGAGAAGAATTTTTCTTCTGATCTATGCTATTTGTTTTTTTAAAATAAATTTTATATCAAGAAGAAAAGAATGAATAATTTAAAATGATGTTCTTATTTAAAAATATAATAGTTAAAGTTACTTTCATAAATGCTATAAAGTAGTTTTGAAAAAATAATTTAAATATGTTTATTGTTGCAAAAGAAATGATTAAAATTGCTGAACTTGAATCAATATTTCCTGCAGTAAGAATAAGATATAAAAAATATTTGATTATGAAACCAGAAATTATTTTATGAATTGCATGTGACAGATGATTCAATAGTGCACAGCTGTGGTACACTGTCATAATTCAGTAAACCATCAAACATTGTCAGTGAGAAGTATCTGTGACTATTCATTTTCTATTGTATTGTTTATATATTTTACGAGGAGTGATCAAAAACTAAAGTTACAAGACCGATATTCCTGGAGTTTCATCTATTATAGAGAAATTAGTAGTGTGCGGTAATTCTAATACATGCAGTTGGCAACTGTGCCACAGATCACCCCCACATACAGTGCTAGTTATAGATTAACACAAATGGCGACTCATTTGGAAAACTGGTCTTGCAAAGAAATCCGCTCAATTATTCAATTTCTGTGGGCGGAACATGTAACTGCGGCTGAAATTCACTGGCAGCTGGTAGAGGTTTACAGAGAGACTGTAATGTCTTGTCCCAGAATGGTGTTGAAAGTTTGTGGCTGGTAAAAAAATGTCACCGATGAGGTCAGTTTCGCTAGGACATCATCGAACACCCTCCCTACATCCCGGACCTCGCTCCAAGCGACTTTCACCTCTTTCCTCACTTGAAGGAGCACCTAAAAGACTGACAATTTGCTTTAGACGAGGAGGTGAAACACTTCGCGACAATGTGGCTGAACACACAAGGACAGGATTTTTATCAGAAGAGAATATTCAAACTCATCCCACAAAGCAACAAGTGCCTAAACCGATATGGAGATTATGTCGAAAAATAACCTAATGTATGTACTATCAGTTGGCTATATTGGTTGTATGAAATAAAATGTACACGGTTCACTGCAGGCTTTGTAACATTACTTTTTGATCACCTCTCATAAAAATGTCAAAAAGACTGATAATAAGTTTTTCTCACTTCTTTTCAATCCCATTATATCATGTATTCTAAAATCTGGAGAAATCCCAAATTTGAAACATTCTCAGTCTCAAGTATATCAGGCTAGAGATCAGGGCCACCGAGAAAAATTTTCAGGCCCATGACAACTCTGTGGACCACAGATTTGTCAGGGGCCCAAAAATTTAAGATCTCTTTTAAGTGTGGCCCCACTTTAAAAAGTGCATCACTTCGGTTTAATAAAAATCTTTCATGAGATTCAGTAACGTAACTAAAACGTTTTTTGTGGTGGTGTAATACAGCTTTCCATCAAGTTGGTATTAAGCAATAGGTTATTCCAATGCCCACTATGGGCTACTTATACCCCTGGTGAGATTAGCCGTCAGATGAAGGATGTAGGTAGATCCAGATCTACCTACGTCAGATGAAGAGGTAGATCCAGATCCATTCTGAAAAATTTTATAAGTATGAGACCTGGGAACTAAACCTGGATATACCAGATACCGCATGCTCCTACTGCAGCCGTCCATCCTAAAATTAGCCTTTTGAACTGTTTAATAAATAATTTTGTACTTATCAAACAGTATTATACATAAATAGTTTATTTTGGCACAACTGCTTTGGGTAGTAGACAGTGCGCTCTGGTGACGGCCTGTGAACTATTGGATATGTTATGTGACACAATGTATTGTGATATTGTGATGTGTCCCATAACATTAGTTTGTGATACATTGAGGCCAGACGGTCGGGCCCTTTTCGATGCTGGGACCATGACAAAAGTCTCGGATGTCAACCCCCTCTCTGCAGCCCTGCTAGAGATACTCAATATGTATCTTGAAATTATTTATTGCACACAAATAAACCAACTAGATTTCAAAGCAATATATGTGGAATTGATAAAGAAATAGAAATTTTCTTCTTCAAATGCAGATATTTCCTGGTTTACAACTTTACATAAATAATTGGGATCAAGATTTTTTCACATTGTTTTCTGAATTTTGTATAAGTCAGAAAGATAATTTTTAACAAAAATTCTGAATCAAAAATTTATAGGGCTAAGTGGAGTTGGTGATTGCACTTTCATAACACTATGGTGCAATATTATTCCAAAAGGAAAATAATGCAGTATGTAAAAATATTACACTAGAAATAGGATACATAAAATCAACAAACAGGTATATAACATAAATAAATTAAATAATTTGAATTTTTAAATATTGTAAACCTGCATGTTAACACTTATAACTTACAAATACAAGAGATGTTTGTTCTGTGCAAAAAAAGTATTATGTAAAACAATTTACATAAAGTTGGATTTACAAATTTTCAAAAAAGCAAAACTGATTAGGATAAAGTTAAGAAACATGAGATATTTATCACATTAAATCATTGAAGTCTAGGAAATCCCACCTAACCTAAGGATAGTTAACTGCTTTACACATAAATTTCATTATAATCAGTGGTGAGCTTTAGAGAGCTCACGTGAGTCCTTTGTTAAATTTGTCTCTAATTTGTGAGTCTCTTGTTTTTTTGTTTGCTTGTATATTTATTACAAGAAAAGCACATTTCTTGAATGTCATAATCATACTTTGACTTTCTCTTCCTCTCAGTTGAGAAATTTGAATGTAAATCTTGAATAGTGGCAATCTGGTGATAATGCCCTCTGAAGCAGGATAGAGAGATAGAGACAATGCAAAAGAGAGTTCTTGAAATGCGAGAAGGGTGAGAATTAGGTCTCGTCTGGTTTCGTTTAAGTATCAAACGCATTTTAGATAACCTAAACTTTAAAAAGGTGCTGGAAAATGCCATCTGTTTTCAATAAATTTACTGTTGGTATCAAATTGTTTAACATTAAGATGATGGGATGAAGTCCCATTGTTTAGTTTTTCATTAAAAGATGCCAATAAATAAGTTATATTTTTTATATTTTTAAATTAAAAAAAATTTTTTTATTTTAAAATATTTTCTTGTGCATGCACAGTTATTTGTATTTTCTGTTTTTGTAAAAAGTAAAACATTTAATTAGAATTTGATATTTTGTTTTTATAAGATAAAGTGTGAACCCTTTGTTAAAATTTTCATAGCTCACTACTGATTATAATGATTTAAAAGGATTTTAAATATATTATACAATAATGATTTTATATACTATAGTTAATTTTTTAGATAGACCATTTTCAAAATATCATAAAATAAAACATTGCAATAAATTTGAATTTTTAAATTTTACAGAACATTTATTATTATTTTAGCTCTACAACTATTAATTTTGAAGTCTCATATATTATTGTTACAAGATGGTAACATTTAAACTTTTAAAAATTCTACACATTTGAAGTTATTTGTTATTATATTTGCATGAATTATATTACACTCATTTAAAAAGATTCTTGTTTTTAAAAATGTAACTATCAGATTACTTACCAACAGTAATAGCTGCACCTATATCTTTGTCTTAGATACTCATGAGTGTTAATATCTAATTTCTTGACTTAAAAATATTGTGACTATATTTTATCCTAAAATATTTTGAAATTTGGAAAATGAGCTTCTATCAAAATAAAGCTATTTTATAAAACAAAATGTTAATATGTTATATTTCAATCTGATGAAGTATATTGTAGTATTCACTATGCGAATTTATATGGAATATTCTGATAAAGATATTTTTGATGCTATATTGATTTTCAGTAACACATAATTCTGACTTTGACCTAAATTTTAACTTGGTCTTATTATGTTTTGATATTTAATATCTATTTTATTTATTGTTTTAATATAAAAATTATCAGCTTATCAATTAATTTCAATACTACTATATCTTGATAATTATATATTTTTATCTTAGTTCTAAATTGGAAACAGAAGCTGTTTATATAGTAAATTCTAATAAATAATTTAGCTATTTATTAATTAATTAATTAAAAATATACTATATATATTAAGAGACTTGGTTATTTTGAATATACTTTTAAAAATACGCGAAATATTAAAATATAGTTAGAGAAGGTATATACTGTATAATTAAAATATAAAAATCAAAAGTTTTATGAATTGTTTGATAAAATTTTAGAAGGAAATTTCATGTGATAATTTAATTAAAGGTAAAGAAACAAATATTCTTATAAAAATTAAAATATTTCATTGTTTTTTTCTGAAATTTAATAATTATATATTACATTCATACATTTTACGTTAATTAAACTAACATATTTTCGTTCATACTCTACTATTAATGCAGCTAATTATAACAAGCAAATATTTTAACAAATATAAGAAAAAGACTTGTTTTAACACCTTTGTTTACCTTTTTGTTCCTGTGTATCTTGGTTACGGTTGCTAAGCAACTGTTACAACCGTTAGTTTTTAACATTTTTTTATTTTGAATATGCAGAACATGAATTATTCATATATTGTTTTTATTTATAATAATAACAATCTTGTAAAAATTATTAGAATATTATATTTCATGCAAACATTTTCTATTTATAAAAATAGTCGAAATTCTATTTGCGACCTGGCAACACTGTAATGACGTAGAATCTGTTTTGATGTTGCCTTCATAACGTTGCGTTTAAGTGTTGTGTTATTTCGAGTTTAATTAAACTTAAAACTATAATAGCAATATGGATGAATATTATGTTGCATCTAAAGGTTCTTTAAAACTAAAATCTAGTGGAATAAAGAAGTAAGTAAAAATACTATATACAGTATAACAACTTCAAGAATGAGAACCATTGAATGACCAAACTTTCAATCCAAGTCATCTTTATTGTATTTATATACTTTATTTGTATGCACGTAATATATATATTAATCTTACATGTTAGGTAATGCATATTAAAAATTGATTTTTTAGTGTGAAATTTCTGTACAGAGGGGAGAAATTTTATATGGTAACAATGAAAATCTTACTAAAACTTTTTTATTTTGATGATAGTGTATCAAATTAATTATAATTTATTTAAAATTAATACACTTAATTGTAAATTAAATTTTAATTTAAAAAATATTGAAAATAATATAGCCAATAAATTAGGCAATAAAATTATGCAATGAAGACTAATATATTCTTAAATATGTGTTCTTTATCAGAGAAAATTTTCATAATAATGAAAATAAAGTTTTATTGAATCATGAAACTTTATTTTTTCAACTTGCATTCAAATGATACTATAAATTTTAATTTGTTTCTATTATATGAAGTGATTCATTATTTTCACAAGTCTTACATATAGTAAAGTTAATTTTAATCTATAGTACAGTATCTATCCAGTTTTTCATTTATTATTATTCATTTTTTGTGTCAAACACAGAACCACATATAAATTCATAAATGTAAATTGATTATTTTATACATTATAATAATTATACCAAACAAATAATATATATAGAGTATAAATTAAATACAATATATAACTCAATTATTTAAATCAGAAAGCTAAAAGCACTATTAGCAAGGAGATATTTATTGATATAAAACGTTTTCGGACCCTTTCTCGGTCCCTCTTCAGTATACAGCTTTGTTTACATTAAGAACACAAGAACATTTTAGAATAATATAAGAAACGCTTTCAGTTATTTAGTATTCTAATAATTCGAACATTCTTAAAAGTTATAAATTAAAATTAAAAAATTAAAAAATTATTACTGATCTTAAAATGTTCTGTTGTTACGATATTAATCTTTAATATTTTGAAAAATTGTTAGAATTATTAATTTTTTAAAATTTTTTAATTTTTTAATTTTAATTTATAACTTTTAAGAATGTTCGAATTATTAGAATACTAAATAACTGAAAGCGTTTCTTATATTATTCTAAAATGTTCTTGTGTTCTTAATGTAAACAAAGCTGTATACTGAAGAGGGACCGAGAAAGGGTCCGAAAACGTTTTATATCAATAAATATCTCCTTGCTAATAGTGCTTTTAGCTTTCTGATTTACGAGTAAGGCAAGTGGTTTTATATGAATGACTCAATTATTTAGTTATATTAACTAAATAATTGAGAATTTTATATATTATACTATGTGTTGTTTTGTTTAGTATCTGGCATTTATTATATTTAAAAAAGATTATTTAGTAATAAATCATTTCAAAAAACATGGCATTATATTTTATATAAAAAAATTATATTAAGAGTTTTAAGTGATAACATCTAAAGAGAATATATTGCTTATGGCATAGCCCTAAGCATATGAAAAGTATCTAAAACTCTAATATATTAACATGTATAATATACGACATATATAAATACATAGTAAAATTATTTTTTCTGATGAATGGAATGAACTGTGGTTATCTTCATAGCAATTATTAAAAGTGCCTGGGACTGTTATAAATTTAGCTCTCTTTTCATTTTAAATTTATTATTATTTTTTGTTAATTTAAAAAATATTCTTATATGTATGTAATTTCATTTCCAAATTAAAAAATAAAAAGCAAATAAATTAATTAATATATTCACTATGAATTAATTTTTTAATAAATTTTCATTTTTTTATCATATTGATGTCCCATTGAACTTAGAATCTAATGCAGTGGCATTGTGTTTGATATTCTAGAAAACATAAATATGTGATGATTTTCATTTGCCTAAGGAAGACCTACATTATTATTCAATTTTTCAATATTAAAGAGTTGTCAACTATAAACAATATTTTAACTAACTGCTACTAATCATAATTGAAAATAATAGCACTAAACAGCAAATTTTTTGTATTCTGCTCTTATCCTGAAGATGGTTGTATAGCAACCAAAAACATTTCATTAAAATTTTTAGTTATTATTTTTCAACTGCTGTTAGAGTTGTCAGTTTAGAGTTGAAATAAAATTTGCCATATTTGGCAAATTTTATTTCAACTCTAACAGCAACTAAACTGACAACTCTAAAAACAAAAATCAAAGATAGATAAAGACACACTCATTAAGATAGATTCTCACTAGCTTCTTTAGTATAGTTTATGCTTACAGGTGTCATAACCACTATCAGTAAAGTTGAAATATTGGAAAAGCAATACAAAACTGATATATGATTATTAAAGTCATAGCAACAAATTTAAGTGTCAAAGTAAAAAACTTAATCCCATAATTAGTAATCAACACTTTAGCAAAGATCTACTATTAATAGATCCCACACTTTACAATGATGTAAAAAGTGTTATGAATCAGTGACACAGCTAGAAATTTAGCAGGGAGGTGTAATTAAAAAATATTAAAGTGATGTAAAAAGCGTTATGAATCAGTGACACAGCTAGAAATTTAGCAGGGAGGTGTAATTAAAAAATATTAAATATTGTTTGAATTAAACTGCAACTCAAAAATACATAAAGTTGTGTGTTATAAATTTTATTGAATATAATTAGTTTATATTAATCAAATCTATTATATAAATAATAATCTCATGAAATTATTAAACAAATGGATATTAGTAGTAAGGAGTGCAATTGCTCCCTATACCTCTAGCTGTACTAGTGTTGTGAATTTATCTGTCCATTCAGCATTTACAATTATAGTTATATTAAAAATATTTTCAGCTTTTCCTATTGCATACTTATATAATCTTTATAAGCCAGAATCAATATTATGCAGTGGAATTTTCCGCATTCATTCACAAGAATAAATATAAATTACAACTGATGATTTTTTTTTATCAACTAGAATTCTATTAATAGAATATAAAGAACACAGATTATTCGTTATTACCAAATGTACAATAAAGCAAGGATAATTAGCATGTAGTATAAAGAATAAATTGTCAGGGAAATTGTATTATGGAATAATTATTATGAATTATAATTCTGTGATACATATCTATACAAAGTGAAAAACATCAAGACAGTTTCAGCACATGCATTTCAAGATTTTGAAGTACTTGGAATATTGTGAATCTTTCACCATATCTTGGGTTGTTTAAAAACCAACAGCCTTAAATTCTTTGAATGGTATTCAGTGATATAGTGATCTAATAAGATATATTTCTTAATCTATGCGTGATCCAGTTGGAATGAATCAATAAATAAAATATAATTGATCCTTAAAGAATTTATGTTGAATATAAGATATATAAACAGTTAACATACAGAGATAATGAGATAGGCAGTAAAAAATATTATATTGTATATATTAGAAATTGACAGCCAACTATTTTAAATAAACGAATTCAAGAAACCTGAATAAGTATTTATATATTCATTTCTTATGTAAAATATTTTGCAAACTAATTTGAAACAATTTCAAGGTTTTTGATAATTTATGAAGTCTTTATAAATGAGTATTCATTATAGATTTAGCAAGTAATTTTTCTTTTAGTTTTTCCTTCAAAATCCTAATTACTATTATAAATATTCAAATATATTCAAAACCAAAATTATCAGATTTTTTGATTATAATTTTGATTTAAACTGTTATATTTTAAAATAATAATTATAATGTACATTTCAGATGAATTTGTAACTTATAAACTTATTTGTGCAAAAATATTGTAGTCAATTTTATAAAAAAATACCTATCCCAACAAAAATTGGAAAGTCACTTTTAGTGCATTTTCTGAAGGAAAGTAAGGCTTACAAAATAACAGGTATTCTCATAAAATCAAAATTAGTTCATTTCAGAACTGCTTATTACTGCAAAAGTGATTTTTATATATTTTTACTTAACATATAGCATTAAAATATACATCCTTTGTAATATGAAAAAAATTATTAAATTATTATTTTCACAATGTTTAGTTTCAGTTGATGAATTATTTGCAAAAATATTTCGAAAAATTTTGAAAATGATTTGATTAAAAATCAATTTTGGTTTTTTATTCATTTTAACTAGTGACTTTTTTAATACAAAAGTTTAAATATTGTTTATATTTTAAAAGAGAGAAAATAACATTGGATGAAATATGAAATTATTAAAAATATATTTATGTAGGAAAAAGAAAAAGAAAGATAAAGAAGGAAAAAAACTCTTGGATCAAATTTCTAAAATCAATACAGATGTAGAAGCAGAAAATAATAAAAATTCAACTTCAGTTCCTCTCACTAAAGCTGAAAAATCATTTCTTAAAATGAAAGAAAAAAAAGTATGTTAATAATTGAGTACAAAATATAAAAATAAATACATTTAATACTAATTATTACCTACTTTAATATTAATTATTACTTGCTCTATTTTCGTTATGAATTTTCCCTTAGAATTGAATAATACTTTTCAAAAATAATTTAGTATTTTTTATTAATTTTATTCATTCCATATATTATATCATTATGTTTTCTAGTTACATTTTTCTATTTTGTAAAATATTCTGTATTTATTAAACATTTTACATCTATAAATTATTTTAGTAATTTATTTGCTGTAATTTGTAAATTAAATTCAAGTATTTCCAAGATGTAAATTAACCCAGCATTTTAACAGTTGAATTATAAAATATCTGTGTATTATAAAACTGTTTTTTTTTTTTTTTGTAATATATTCATAAAAAGTTTATTTGAAAAATTTTCCTTCATATAACAAATAATTTATAAACCTCTTTATAAAATATATTTGTATAATGTAAGTAAAATATTATTATTTAATGTCAGGTTATGTTTGTGAGTTTATATTTTTAAGATATAATTTACAGTTTCAGGTTTATATAATAATTATTCTTTATAAATATTTTTTTCGTGTGAAATAAATCTCTAATTTTTTATTTTTTCAGCAAATGGAAAGAATTTTGGAAAAAGCATCTAAAACTCACAAGCAAAGAGTAGAAGTATGTTTACATTTTTATAAAAAGTTATTTATACTATAAAGCATTTAAAATATTAAAACAAAATACTAAATATCTTTATATGTGTGATTTAAAACTGAAAAATTATAAATTATTAATGAATAGCATTTAATTTTTTTTATTGCTTTTTTTATACTTTTATATAAGTTCTTGTGTTTAAATTATAAAACTTACATTAATTTGAATTTAAATTAATAATACTAATGTTTATTTATTTAATTTAGGAATTCAATAGACATTTAGATTCTTTGACAGAGCATTACGATATTCCAAAAGTAAGCTGGACCAAGTAAAGAACCATTTTGATGAATAATGTACATATGTTTCAGAAAAATAAAATATTGTATGGAAAAACTTTGAACTATATCTTTATACTGTAATATTAAATTATTTACAATAAAATTGTGTGTATGATATAAACTTTTTAACAAAAATTTTTGTTTTGTCTAATTATTTAACAATTTCACTTACATATAATGTATCTACTGCTAATAAATGATATTATCAGTATCATATGTTCAAATTTTTTATTTTATTTTAAATTTTAAATGATAATTTCCTGCTGCTAATGAATTATTTAAGTACTTTTTGCAATATAAAAAAATTACAATAGTATAGTATTGTTTGTGCTCAACAGATGGCGTTAAATTCTTCATTTCATGATAACGTCGCAATTCCCTATTCTCCAAAATCATTATGGAGATTTACAAAAATGATTAGCTGAGAATAATAAATTTTGCATAATTGATTTTAAGCATGCATAAACGCGTCTGCTGCATACAAAATAATACAGCAGATAAGAAAAATTTTAACATAAGGCAGCTTTCTCCTTTCCATATCATAATCGAATATTTTTCTTTTCCTAACTTTTTTCTGAGGCGATGAAAAAAATATAGAGCGTTTTCTATGTATGGTTAAAGTTATTCTTTGACACTTTTACTATACAGAAACTGCTTCTGACCGATAAAGTGTTGGGCGACGTGTTCTGCGAATGTCAAGTTTGATGGATAACTTATGAAAAAAAGTGGAGAAATGGAAGGTTTCCTTCCTTCCTTCCAAGATCTCAGAGTCATTCAAAGGCATTGGAATGACGTCCACACACACACAGGCACTATTAATGGTATTCCTTTAAATGATTTTAAAAAGATATTCGCTTGAAGAAATCATTAGTCTAGTTTCGGTTCAACAGGAGTTTTGCCATGAAGTGCAGATGGGATTGACGGCAGTTTTGAAATGCTACCAGTGCCATCCATAACTGAAACTGTTGACACTGTCAGTTTTTATGCAGCTGTGAGTAGTACATATTGCTGACTATAGATCTACTCAAACTGTACTTTTGGAATTTTTAGAAAGATATATTGGTAATACGCTTTTTTACTTAAAGAAAAACTTCCCATTTCCTCCAAGAACAGAAAGACTCGTTTAAAATATAAAATTTGTTTCGTCCTTGCAACTCGTGAGTGAGTCGAGTCGATTCTTATGGAGGAATTTGCAAGTGTTTTCGTGAATATTAACAACTCTAATAATTTGTTCATCTAGCAGAAAATATTTTTTTTTTTAGTTTAAGAAACTTTATAATTTTACATAAATCCAGAAAATTCTTGTGTTGTGTATATATGTGTGGTCTAGATAAACAGAACAAAAATCCTATTTTGTGCAGAGGAAAAGAATAAGACAGAAGGTTTTGACAAGTCGTGTCGACAGTTGCTCACTAATGAACACGTCCTGAAGTAAGTCTGTCTTCAGGACACATCTGTTGTATGAGTTTGTTGGTTAACCACGCTGTCACTCCTAACAAACCGTTTCTGTCTATCCCTTCGCTCTTAATGACGAGTTTTTTTTTCTTTGCCACTTGGGAACATTGAATTGTTAATGAACGGGAGACATGTTTGCCATTTCACTTTGAATCCAACAAAAACTGGACACTTGTCATCTGATTTAAGCCCCAAAGGGTATTTGCGTAAATAAGATTATATTTTCGCGCATCATCACACCTTCTGGAATTAACAACTAAGGAATTGTTATACGAACTCGAGACATAAATATAAAGTTAGAAAATGTTAAATAATAGTTTGACTAATTAGAAGAAATGAACAATAAAAAAGAGAAGAGAAGGGAAAGAAAATAATAAGAATGGAAAGATTTCCATAATAGAATTCTAACAAGGATAAATGTCTAGAGAAAATTAGGAAAAGATGAATAATGAAGGAGCAATTAAGAAAAAGGTGAATATGATGCAAATGTAAAACTAGAAGAAAGTCATTTAGAAAAATGCGAATATAATTATCGATTCTTGTTGTAAAAATGTTTAAACACTCGTACTCCTATAGTTAAAGAACTATAAAAATGATGTTTAAATTACGTAGCGTATACAACTTCTACAAATCAGAACATTTTTTTGATTTAATATTTTATTTCTCATACGAAATAACTAATGTTATACCAATGATATATATTAAAAATTTAAAAAGAATAAATGTTTTAATCCAAAACACATCCGCAGGACACCAAAAATAAGATATTTAACCGAGCAATCTCGGTTCAAAAAGTTTATATTCATTCAATCTTTTGTGAATTGAACTTTTCACATCAGTTTACATTTTTTAAAAAATTATAAAAATATGAAACTAAATTAATGAAGTTTATAATAAATATAAGTGGACGGAAAAAATTATTAAAGCATGATGAGAATGTAAATAAGAGAGGGGGAGAAAAAATCGAAACATTTTCAAAGGTGTCAGAATGGCAAAAGTAATGAGATACTGTATTTCTTTTTTCTTATACTCATTTCCATCGAAAGAACGTAATTATACTTTCAACTTATTAAATAAGCTCTATAGTATGCTTATTGGAGTTATTCACGATAAGAACTCTCTTAAGCAAAAAGGAATTCATTTCGGTTTAATGCGTGTTATTATTATTATTATTTCTTTTAAAATTTCCGTAGAAATGAAGTTTTGGTTTAATGAGCAAAATAAAAACTTGATACGCTATTATATAATATATTTTTTCTATCTATTTTTTAATAAGCAAAGAAAAAATATATAAATATATATTACTTCAATTTTTTTTAATGAAAGGAAAGTTACTAGAGAAAAGAATTTTTATTTTTTTTATAATCTTTGAAAATTTGATAAGAAAAATGTTAAAATTTTCCCCGTATTTGGAGAACTGTTCTTCTTAAGTTCTGACAAGTGATGTCAGCACTTTTAAATGTTACATTTGCAACATCTGCTTGATGCTTTCGTGCTTGCTGATTCAATTAATAGCAGGTAAGATGACAGAAATGTCATGCTCCGACTATAAATGTAATTATTCCAATTTCTCCCTCTTAAATTTCATAAAGTGTTGATGCTAATAATTGTAATTTCACGGTAATTTTTTCATATATGTAAAAAGCCAATATATCGATGTATATTGAATAATTGCAAATAAAATTATATTAGGAAAAAAGTTCCTCTCTCTCTTTCTCTCTCTTTGGATAATCTTCTTAGATAAGTAAAAAAAAAGAACATTGACGATTAGAATTCGTAGCAGTTTTTTTTTCCTCTCTCCTTTTGAAAAGGAATGTTAAATCCTTTCTGATAAATCTTCTAAGCATAATAATGCAGGGAATGAATTTGAAATTACTTCAATTTAACGTTGATTTTTCTTGCATAACAACGTCTTTCTTTGCAGAAAAGAAGCTTTACTCCCTAGGGTAGGCTTTCCTGCTCTGCTTTGATAGGCTAAGCGAATTTGTGGCAATACGAACAAACCACCAAATCTACTAAATGGTTTCTGTCTATAGAAGCTTTTCCCCTATTGACCATCACCAATGCTGTTTTGCCAACAGTTTAGATATACAAAAGAACCACTGTTGGTATTTTTTCCCTGTTTTTATTTCTTCTAAATTAAACGAATCCGAAATATGTATCACTAAAAATTAATTTTTCGGCTTCATTTCTAATGCAAAGAAAAGAATAACCGATTTTTCTAAATTCATCATTATTTAGAAGATAGCAAGAATCAGAGATGAGATGGAATAGAGAGATGTTCAAAAATTAAACTTCTTTTAAGTCCAGTTCGAGACGAATTTTAAAAAATTCATCCGATACTTTAAAAAATATATCCGGAACAAATTAACGAGTCACAAAGTTTTGGAAAACATCTCTAAAACTATAAAATAGAGTAAGAGGCAAAGTTTCATGCCTAGTTTATCTTGTAACCTTCAGTTATTTGCAACCTTTCAGTTCTAAATCATTTAGCCCCTGACCACTTCCGATCTCGCACTCTTTCGATTTATAGACTTCTGTAAATCAGCTTTCTCTTCAGATGATTGGAAGAAGAACACTTCGGATGTTACTCTATTCTTTATTTTATGATGTTCCGAAGACGACGTATTGTTTTGACTGCGTTTTTTCCCTAGAAAATGTTCGGGTTGAACGTTATCGGTGATGTGCAGGCGTTCTCTGATTCTCGTCACTCTTCTTCATCCTACATACTATATATAAAAATATATATATATTTAATTTATCCTCCATTTCCGAATTAGATTTATTCTTCCACGATTTAATTACTTAAATTTTAAGAAATAATCGTTAAGCATAGGCATCGCATTTAAGTTTAACTCTAACTCTTCCTGAGTGCGAGTAATCTAATAAAAATATAGAAATGTGGCTTTTTAAACCAAAAAAATCAACTAAACAGTTTATTTTTGTCTTCAGCTTTTCTACTAAATTTTTGAAATCATCATAATATATATTATAAAAATTAGAATACAGTGCATAAAATATTCTATGATTTGAATTTATCTCGTTATAAAATCGTAACGAGAACAATCATGGAAAACAAGAAAAATATAAATCTTGCACTGTAAAGGCAACGATTTTTATGAACTTTTTAGTATTTAAATTTTTTATAAATTATTCAGAATCTGTATAAATTTTGCAAAGCCTTTGAGAATATTCAAACACTTCAAGATTTTTTATTGTCCTTTATGAATTCTGATGATGATTCATCCTCAATGTGTGTGTGTGTGTCTATATATTTATATCATGAACTTCGCTTAAGAAAAGATAACTTTCGGTATTTTTGATGAGATAATAAGGATATTTTTATTACTTTTACAAGCCAGCAGTTGTTGACCTTTTCATGAAAGGTTTCTGACTTCTTAATGAGCATAAAATGGCAAAAATAAAGTTATTCGTGTGTATACATCGTGAGAGCAACAGTCTGGAAAGAAAAATAGAAAACGAAGAAAATTAAAAGTAGAAATTCTCTTCAGGTAAATTTAATAAACTAGTTTTGCTTTCGTTCAGGATAGATTTTCCTGTAAATTTTCCATGGAATTAATCCAGTGCAACGAAGAATAAATAAAATTTTGCAAGGAGAGAACAGGAAGACAGAGAGAGAAGGAGGAGGAGGAGGAGAAGAAGAAGAAGGAAAAAAAAAAGGAATCTGATCACTTCATATTATACATCAAAAGTTTTGCCTGACTAATAAGTTGACTAATCCGGATTTGGAGGGAGGTTCTCTCACGCTAGGACGAATTCTGCCAGCCTTATTTGGCTTAATTACCCCGTCCGTCTGCAAATTAAAACTTAAACCAATTATTTTTGCTTGGAAGCACACCAATAACTCTAGAGAAATCACCATGAACGGTAATTAGATGTTGGATTGGATATTTGCTGGATCGTAAGTATTTCACAAGCAATTACAACAAGCAATAGCTTTTGGCTGAAAGACCATATCTGTTGCCTGATAGAAATCTAGGCAAGCGAAAAAGATCCATTTTTATAAGCAATTATCTGCATTTTAACAGACCGTCACTTTGCATTTTGATGAAGGAAAATCAATTATCTCTCTAATCATGACAATAAGACTTCTTCTGAACAGTTTTTTTTTTTTTGTTTTTTATCGACTTAAGGTGTTAATGCAGTTTTCTAAACTTTATATTTGCTCTTTGTTAGTAGAGAATATGCATCTTGCTGAAAAGAGGTGAGAACCAATGTAGAAAGTTGGTAGACTTATGTGGTTTAGAAAGAGGAATCGAAGGTGGGATGCGAATGCAAAAATCAAACTGAAAATGGAAGTTATGAGAATGTGTGGATGCAAGTTGACTTATTTAATACTTGAATTTTTTTTTTTTTTTTTATAATTCTAGGAATTAGAAGTTCAGAAAAATATAGATATCATTACTATCATTAATTCAAAACTGTTTTGAGAGAATTTATAATTCTAGGAATTAGTTCAGAAAAATATAGATATCATTACTATCATTAATTCAAAACTGTTTTGAGAGAATTTAATAAATATTTAATTGTAAAAGGAAATTTCACGTGAAAAATGAAGCCGAAAACAAATGAAAAATCGAACAATAATAAAATAAAGATATTGGAAACGATCGTAGAAAGAAAATACGTCGTTATCATGGTAAAGGTCCAACTTAAATCTCTTGGTGTCAGCATTTACCATCATAAGTGTCCCCATCAAGTTCCCATTCTAAACTTTCCGAGTGGAAGATAAATGCCAAACTTCAATAGGGTTCTTAACAGGAAAAAAGTATATAAAATGAATGTTAGAGAGATTTCTTTTTGTGAATTTAAACCGAAAACATTTAAAGGTAAGCTTTTATACTAGATATATATCTCAATTCTTCATAAATTATATTTTTTATTACATTATATATATATATTTTTTATCTTGAATTTTTAAAAAAGTGACTAGCTATATAATACAATTTGAAAAATCGTTTTCTATCTATTTGTTTTTATTCTGGAGAGGAAACGTGGAGATCATTTTACAAGTAAAGCCCCACTGGGACTTTATTTTACCCATTTTGTTGAGAAAGACACAGTTTTTCGATCCAAAAAAATCCACACAGACAAACTGCACCATCAAATAATCCGTGAAATAAAATATCTACGAAACAATTAAACTAAAATATTTAACTCGGAAATTTTTTTAAAAACCGCAATTATAATTTTCTTTCTGAGAGTTACTTTTATTTTTTAATTTTTTTCCCTCCTTTTTCTTCTTCTTCTTCCCTTATTTAAAAGGCATATTTACTTTTAACATAGAAAAATGAGGAATTTGATACAAAACAAACTTCTTCGGAGGAAGAAACGTTAAAAGGTTCTTGCAATCTCATACTTTCGAAGCTTGCACTATTTTTTACAATTATTTTTTTTTCTGTGTTACACTGATTGCACAGACGAAAAATGACACTCGAATGTGGGATAGAAAGCAATGTTCTTTATAATCGGTAATATTAGATAATTGTTTTTGTTGCCAAGTTTAATGAAGCTGAATGATATCTGTTAATGAATGTCGAAATATAGACATATCTCTCTATAAGTGCGTTGGAATCAATCACAACTGGCTCCAACAGATATCATTTCTTTGGTACAACATCAAGAGTCAATGCTGAAATGTAACGCTCTCCTTTTTTTTAATGTAAAGTAAATCTGTATAAAAGTAATGAAGACCTAATTTTCCAGAGTTTTACTCAAAATTAACAACTTACTTCAAATATTTTTAATAGTAGCGATTAAAATTCCGTGCAGTCACTTCAGACAGGATTAAAGAAGGGGAAAAAAAGAAATATTAATTGATTTGCATTGAAGTTTTAAATAATAGCAAATTTGAAACTATTTTTAAGACTTAAGTATAACAACTCTTAACTCATCTTTCATAATTATCCAGTTGCCTTCTTTTCTCTTATCGCTTCATCTATTGACGTCAGCAAAATTTTAAGCGATACATCTTCAGAGAAGAAAATTGATGAGAAAAATGTTCGATGAATTAATGAGAAGTTAGATTATCTAATGATACTTCTTTAGAGTTCATTTTTTTTCTAATGGAAGAAGTTTTTGAAATTTAAAATTCTTAATAAGCCACTCGAGAAATACTTTCGGAAAAAGGTTTTTTTTAAATAATTGATAAAATTTCAGTTGATCTGAGTGCTTCTTTATTTCGTTCTTTAGAAGTAGAATAGAGAAAATAAAGTATCTGAAATAATTTTTATCTTTAAAACTCTTTATTTTTTTATTGATATTTTTATAAATTACAATTATACGCGTGATATTTTTATCTCTCTTCTCTTATATATGAAAAATATTAACTTGGAAACAGAAGAAAATTGCATAAATTTATTCTTTATCTCTCCAATGAGAAACATAGTTATAATTGTTTCTATTCTCATAATGATTAAAGAACGTGCTAACATCTCTTTATTGCTGGAGACTACAGGAAAAAATTCTTAAATGCTCTTCCTACTCTCTTTCCAAAGACTAGAGAAGGCGTAAATATTTTTTCTATCTCTAGAGGCCAAAGGTATAAACGTTCTTTTTACTTCTGAGACCAAAGAAAAGTATAAATGGTTCCTTTTTTTCTTTCAGGTTTACAGAACGGTATAAGTGGTTTTTTTCTCCATCTTTCTATTCTTGGAATGGAGAAGATGTAAGATATTTGTCACCAAATCTTTCTTCTTAAAGTGTTTTTCGTATAAATCTAGAAATTTTCTTTAAAATTTAAAGCATTTAATAAGAAAGTAATAAGATAGATAATTTAGAATATGTGGGCGATTATTTCTAGTTGGAGGAAGTGAAATCTAGTAGAAGAAGAGGAAAAAGAATTTCAAATCGGCGTTAAAATCGTCAACTGTTTCTTTTTCTATCTCATTTTCGCCGTTTCTGATGATAGTTTAATGTTCTATTTCATCATTAGAAAGGTGATTAGCGGTTTGTTAAATACACTCGCAGCCTCCTGGAGCTAAGAAAACTCGCTAATGAGCGCAATTTGATTTTTGTCCCAGGTGGCAACTGCAGTTCAGCAAACCTGTAGTTCACACCGAGATTTTACTCTTTCTACATCTTTTAATCTTCGCTTTTGACTGTAATAAAAAAAATTACTCTCAGATAAACTATTTCGCGGTTTAAAATTATTAATTAGTTTTTAAAAAATCCGCGATTTTCACCTTAAATTCAAAACTCGTATTGATTTTTTATGTTTTTCGCTCTTTTCGACACGAAGAATGATATTTTAACGCTTTCTAATTAATTTTTTAAGATTTTTCTTGTGAGTAATAACAATTTTTATTTATTTATTTATTAATAAAGCTAAGAAGGGAAAAAAATAAAAGACTTCTCCAAGATTTATTGATCGGCAAATTAAAGATAAAACTTTAAAACTCGTAAGAATATTCCATAATTTAGTTACATTCTTAGAAACGAGAATCCTTCCAAGCGTGTTTATCAATAAACATCAATAGGAAGAGGCAAAATGCAAAATCATAGCAGAAACTGCAAATCCTGTTATGTCTTCGGGCAGGCTGCAATTAGAAGAGAATCTCTTAATAGAATAGACTTGATCATCAAGAAGAGTGGATAGCGGGTGGTTCACCCCCCTGCGGACTAAAATTGAAACGTTCGACAAACCAAGCAAATTACTTTGGACTCCAATTAGCTGACTGTATTTGTCTTGCGGATTCTCAAGGGTTTGTTAGACTGCTATCTGTTCCTTCTGCAGTTTGAATCATTATTTAAGTCTAATAGATAATAGAACGTTTGTCAGCATAGGCTGTACTCATATCCATCATCCTGAAATGATACCAAATTCCCTTCTCAGTTTCTTCATCTTGTAGAGTTTGCCTTTGCTCTTACTGAATTTGAACAGCAGCATAAACACATTAAGGGTTTTAATATGTTATAATGCCACGAAGAATTTTCCTTATCAGTTGAATGATGGTAACAAAAATAGTGGATAAGTATTTCACAATAACTCTCTAATAAATATTTATACTGTTCGCTTATTGTTAGCTTCTGACAGAACCATTTACTCTCAGAGAGAAGCATCGATAGAGAATGCTCAATCGACATCATTCACGAGATAGGCTATGCCTTGACAATATAAAGGCCAACTAATGACTGGTATTGGGTTGGCCACAGTTGTCATTAATAACAGAAACACGCTTCCATCTACGACTCCTGATATCCTCGTTCGTGGCTTTAACGATTGCCTCATAATTCTTCTTTCCATTACCTCTTACAACTATTTAAATCTTTCATATCATGGTCTCCAATGCTATTTTAAAATTTTCTCTTATTTTAGAAGAATGTCTTGAAAAAGGTTTTCTTATTTGATGACACAAACAAACATAAAAAAAAACTCCATTAAGAATCATAAAACGATGTTGAAGTGACCTAAGGCTGTTTGAAGAGGAAAAAAGGCTCAAACTATTCCCCAGTTTGCCCTATTGTTGAGAGAAACGTAATAGAGAAGTGTTTATTGCTACGTCACGTATCCCCAATAGAGATTTTGCTTGTCAAATCATAAATCCAGTCAAATAACTATAGTTCTTCCTACAGATGATGAACGGCTCTTCACATCAACACAACCAATCCTTTTAACGTTTATAAGTCTCCAGAGGTGCAAACCGATTTTTTAACCAGAAAAAAAATATTAAAAAATGTTAAAATATTTCTTAATTAGCTCTTGAATTGCCAAAATTCGATTTTTAAAACTGAGCCATTCGTTCAATTGGAAACAATAAGTTTTAAGACATTTTAATGTCATTCGTCATCTTTATTATTGTGAAAGATATAATATTAAAAAATGTTAAAATATTTCTTAATTAGCTCTTTAATTGCCATGATTCGATTTTTAAAACTGAGCCATTCGTTTAATTGAAAACAATAAGTTTTAAGACATTTTAATGTCATTCGTCATCTTTATTATTGTGAAAGATATTAAATAAAATTTAAATTACAATAACGCACGATTAGATTATCTTTTAAAAGTCATTTTTATATAAATAATTCTCATATTTTATAAAATTCGAGAAGCTATACTGAAATAAATCCATCCAGATGCATCTTCTTTTCCTTTCTGCTTCATCGATATGTGCCTCCACACCTGAAAGTATAAGTGCAAGCTTGTCTACACTTTCTGCTGCGCTAACTTTCCATTTCGTTTAACCGGTCTCACTTACAAGTAAAGGAGAAGATTCGAGGCAATCGAACGTAAGATGACATATTTCTTCCGGTGATGTATTTGAATGTGTCCACCCTGAGGCACTTAATGAACGTGTTCGCTAAAGCGGTTATGCCTCTAGCACTTCCAATTTACTTTCGTCTTCCCACGGGAGTGTAGCAATCCGCTATCAATATGAAGAAATTGAACTGTCATATATCCGAGAAGCCATCTTTTTCCAACCATCTCACATGCGTTTCGAACAGGAAATGTTTATGATTTTCTGATGAATGAAAGTACATTTCTGTGTTAACTTACTTGAAAAGTTTATATATATATATATATAGTAATTATTCAGTGAAAGTTTCCATTTAAATTTTTTACTTTTCGACAACGCCATCAACATGCAACAGCTCCAGGGACAACAAATATTATTTTTATGCATCTCTGGCTCCTTTAATTTCGAAATTTATTTTCCTGAAACGACTCTGCGTATTAATTTTTAACTAAACATGGCATATTTATTTCAGTTTTGCTTTTAATGCCATTTTGCAAAGCGTGGATCTTCAGGAACATTAAAATCATCTTTCGCCATTTTTTGTATCAAATAAAGATCGCATCAATAATATTCTTCCAAAAAGTAGAATAATTCGTGTTATTTAAACACAATTTCCTATTTTCGATTGATTTTTAATTTAAATTATTCTATTAATTCAAAAGTGAAAATTTTAATTGGCAGAGTCGATGTCAAAAATCTTCCATTAATGCATTCTGTACTTAATAACAGATGGAAATCCATGTAACATATTAAGAATTAAAATCAATCTTTAATTTGAGAAATGTCATTACTAAGGATTAATAACGAAAATTTTCTCTTAACTCTCTTCGGTCATATTGTAAAAAGAAAGAAAACTCAAAAGCAATCCGATTCTTCTTAATTAGTAAATCCGAGAATAATTCGATAACTTAATAAATAAACTTTTTAATTAAATTAATATAATTAAATATATTAAAAGCTTTCTTTTTTTAAAAAACAAGTACGTTTGGAGATAAAAATAAACCAGATTAACAAATATTATCATTAGTAATAATAATTAAATTAATAAAGAAAGGGGAAATCAATTCGAAGGAAGAAACGTATGCAAATCGTCCATAAAATGAATTTTTTCTCTCCAAAAGTAGCGTTTT
Source organism: Olivierus martensii (assembly GCA_000484575.1). Classification (NCBI taxonomy): domain Eukaryota; kingdom Metazoa; phylum Arthropoda; class Arachnida; order Scorpiones; family Buthidae; genus Olivierus; species Olivierus martensii. Next base: position 114,569 of record AYEL01084183.1, read on the forward strand.
AACTCCAATAAATTATTCCTGATGCCAATAAAACAAAAAAAAATAAAAAAATATTTTCCTTAGCCGAAGCTAAATGTAGAAGCATATATATATATAGGAATAAAGTAGACAAGCTATTTGATGGATGATTAAGAAAGAAATCTGGAAATGAAAACCGATGATACTACACAATGACAGGTGACATTATCGTCCTAACATCAATTCCACATGGAGAATATAAAGATAAGAAATGGTTTTAAAAAAATCTTTATTTAATTTTTGGAATTAAATATCTGGATTATTTTGGAAGAATTTTAAAGAAAAATTTTATTGATTTTCAGTTTTTTTTTTACGTTTTTATTGCCTGGCAGTTTTCTGAATTTATGATATATGAATGGTAGATTTATATGTTTCCAAGAAAAATTTTATTGATTTTCAGTTTTTTTTATGTTTTTATTGCCTGGCAGTTTTCTGAATTTATGATATATGAATGGTAGATTTATATGTTTCTGAATACGAAGAAGCCTCTACCATATTTTGAATTTAAGATATACGAAAAATCATTAAAGTTGTTAAAACTGCAATTTGTTTTTAATGTGCGGATTATGGTAAATTTAGCATATTCACATAAGTATCTCTTATTTCTCAACATGTAAAGAGTTAGTTAAGCAATTTTTTATTTTTGTTTGTTTGTAAAGGAACAGATTAAGCTGCTCTTTGTTTCCACAAGAACAAATTAAATTAGGTTTTATTCTAACAGGGAAGATAAGCTCAGTTGATCTACTGAAAGCCAAAATAAATATTCAATAATTGTAATGCGCATTTTTCATAAAAATATTCTAGTAAATCCATTGACAATTACGGAACTAGAAAAGAAATTGCTACATGTCGAAGAAACTCTTCTAGGATAGTTTTCTTTCTTTTTTTTTTATCTCGTTTCATCGAGAGTGTAAGCTATGGCTAACTCCACTATAAAGCATTGTAGTAGAGAAAGAAGTCAAGCGGAACAAATCAAAAAGTGAAACGATAGGATCACGTCTTCTGTTTACAACCACGAGTTGGATACTTCATCAACTAGTTTGCTTGGCCTTGTTACTCAATGGATATTTCTACTACCATACAGTTGGCGGTTAGTGAAGACATGCTTTAATAGTGGCCATTCTATCCGGCAGAAGTTGATTAGAAATGACCACGAGTTGTCTCTAGAGGTGTCCTCATCCAACTAAATGACGTCAGATCCACCCTCAGGGCTACCACTGTTCGGAATTAGCTTCGTCTTACACAGACTAGACACCATTATCTTCGCTGGACCGGAAAATGTCCGTTCAACCGCAGCCTGAGGGAGTATTGCACTATATCGAACCAAACTTTCGTCGCTTATGCTATTACCCCTTTCTGTAACGTAGAAACGACAAAAAAAAAAAAAAAAAAAAAAAAACTGTAACGTAGAAACGACAAAAAAAAAAAAAAAAAAAAACACCACGAACTATCTTTATTTACCTTTTTAATTAATAGGTACTACTGATGTCTTCATGTCTGTAGCCTCAAGAATTCTTTTCTTAATTAGTGATAGGACCATTAATTTTTTTATTCAATTCTCGGCAATTAATTAACCAGGAAAAATAGATTTTATATATATCTATATATATATATACATAGAAGCGAAGAAAAGAAATTCCCTTAGCAAGCTATTTTCTCCCAAAATGTAATTTAATTGATGCGTTAAGATGATTTTTTCTTCTTTTTTTATTTTGAATTAATTACTTGTTAGAATCGTAAAAATCGCTACAATTTTTAATTATAATTAAAATGATTTATCTAGATATATATATATATATTGTTTTCTTCTATACACACAAACACACACACACACACACACAAACACACACACAAACACACCTACACACACACACACACACACACACACACACACAATTATACTTGTATATATCGTTTTAGATTTAGAACCTTTTCATTGAAATTGTCAAATTTCTGTCTGCGGGCTAACATGAAACGTTCAAAAAAGCTTTTATTAGTTGCAAGAAATAACAGGTTGCTGATAGCTTTACATTTTCATCCTCTTAATTTATATGAGCGCATAAAATATTCTTGGGACGTTTTAAATAGACATTTAATGGTAAAATCATGATATATGAGCCTGCTTAACTGCATATTAGAAAAGCGGCCTAGGT